>BPLR01001307.1:0-34025 GCA_021605095.1 Caerostris extrusa | reverse complement strand
CAAAAAAGAAACAGCCAAAAGGCTTATGCTATGAATATCTTTTTAGATCATCTAATATTTTATTGCCATTTTTTGGTTGTTAAAAGTAATGTTGATTAAATTACAAAAGTATTTGGTTACCTGTGTGTTTTAGGTAAAAACGGTTTGATTTTGGATTTTTTGAATAGTAAAAAGTTATAAAAATGACCATGGAAAAGTTTGTAGCTTCATGATAAGAGTATGATAACTGTCTAAGTATTTGCCAGCTGCATTAGGAAAAAGATAAAGCATTTCTTGTAGTTATCACATAAACATCCTATTAAAAATCTTTTCTTTTGGAATTAAATATAACTTTCAAATATTCCATAATTCTTTTCTGTAATAGAAATTATTGTTCACAATGAATTTAAATTTATAAGAAATAAGATTTTATTAATTAAAGTTGTTTAATACGATTATTATTTTAGAAATTGTAAAATTGTTGTGTTCATTTAAATTCAGTTTATAACTATTACAAATAAAAATGTTTCATTATCTATAAAATGTAATGCTTATATGTATTCCGCAGGTTATTTTCAGTGTATTTATTTACTAAAAATCTTCTTGATTTATAACTTTTCATATTAATCAAATAATAACACAAAATTAATTATAAATTTTTAAAACTATGTTGGGTCTCGTGTTCCATCACATATACCACAAACAGCTCACTGACAGGAGAATCTTAAGGTGTAAATTGCCCCACATTTACATGTTTATGAGAAAACCGGGAAAATTACCATCAGCAGCCTGACTATTCGTTTGCAAAGCTATACTCAAATTGTCATAACGGCCATGAAGTCTCCTCATTTTTAAAAGCAATGACCCCATCAGATGTCGTCAGAAAGATTCGACCTTAGGATTACAGGATACTACTTATGAGCGTTACCACTATTAATAAAATAAAATAATTACATAAATTACATAAAATTACAAATACGGTGCTCAAAAACATTAAAGGTTATTGAAGTTTTTGATAGATATTTCCCGAGTTTTAGTGCCTCGCCTGTTGCATTATCAAAGACATAGTTATAGTAGTCTATAAGAAATAAAATCACACATGGGTGAAACTTTGATGAAAAATCACACATGGATGATGGACTTTTTGTGTTTTAAATACAAAACGAAAATACAAAAATTTGTGTGTTTTTGAATATAAAAAAAATATTGTCCTAACTTCACAGAATATCTATTTTGATAGGGGATATAATTACCTCTGACGGCCAGCAACGTAGAATGTTTGGTTAAGCACATGGACTCTATCAGGTAATCCATGAGAAACTCAGGTGCACTGTCCCCTCCTCTAAAGAGTTCTTTCTAGCTGCAGAATCGTGTGTGGAAGCAACTGGTCTGTCTGACATATCCCTAAACATCTTCTATTGGGTTCATGTTGGGAGGGTTGCTGACCAAATCATTTGCATCATTCCTTCTTCATAAAGCAACTCAGTGTCAACCCGTAGCCTTGCAATTATCATCCATTCAAATATGAAATTAACTCTGTTATTTTTGTAGAGGGACAGCAAAAGGTTTAAGCATCTTGTTTCTATAACGCACATCCATCAGGGATCCATTTCTAATGAAGTGATGATAAATGGAGTACCCTCCCCCTCCCCAGATGAACACTCCACCTCCTATATGATACTTCCATACACGAATTCAGGATTGTTTAAAAGTCTCACATTTTCTCCAGATGAAAATGGTACGATTATCAGGAAATATTGTGAAATGAGATTTGTCGTAGAAGAGGAAATTCCTTTCATGTTATCTCTAATTGTCCTGCTCTCCTATACACTCTCTTTGGCCTATACACTCTCTTTTGAGTGCTGTTAACGAAAGCGCATATAAGTTTACGAGCATGCAGACCCATAGTTAGGAAGTTAGTTTCGAATGATTTGACTCGAAATCGTGCTGTCAGCAGACGAACGAAGGTGCTGCTGGAGAAGAGTGATATTCATCGTTTGTTTTCTTCTGGCTGTCAGTCTTAAGTATCAGTCCTCATTTGGCGTTGCTGTTCGTCTACGATCTTGATCTGGTCTTTGGTGTACATTTGTCTTAAAAGATTCTGGATCCTAAAAATCCTATTTTTGTGATATTGCTATGGATTCTACAACTACGGATTTTATTTGGTATACTACTTCTAATCGACCGATCAGACTCTGGTTAAATGACTTTTGATTCAGATATCGGCCTTCACTGATAACAAAGCATTCCGAGCAAGTCATTTAATTTCTTTTCACCTTTTTCATTAAGCACGCTGACAGTTCATTTTCATTCACAATCATTATCGCGTCGTTTTCGACTTTTCAGACAAAATTTGCGTATTTCCACATTTTGCAAAGTTTGACATTTTTTTTTTTTTTTTGCTAATAAAATTCCGATTATACAATTTTTTAACAGAAAATTTGCAATGTCCCTTTGTGAAAGGGGCAAATCGGGTTAAATATAATAAGCCCAAGTTATGTAATAATTATTTATTTAATTTTAAGTTCACACAAGTTTGGTTTGGTTTGTCGCTCTACGGTACCACCCCTGCTTTAGCAGAAACTACATATCCGTTGTTGAACTCAATTTTAAAAAGGAAAATGTTTTGCAAAACAAATGTATTGGTGACAAAAAATAATTACTGAATAAGGATCCCGTATTCAGACTAGAAAACTATTATGTGTCAACATGACATTATCTAGTTAGAGGTCCGTGGCGTCTCCGAAAAGTGAAGTCATAAAAAGTGAAGCGACAGCAAAAAAATAAGTAAGTATAAGTTGTCATTTCAAACAGATTAAAATGGCTTACATTTCTAATAAATTTAATTTCCCATCTGCATTAACAATAAGTGTTATTTCAGAAATTCGAAATCTATATTCTTTAGTATCTGACGTAGAAGGATTCACAAAATATACTCAATTTAAGTTAAAAAACTTTTCAAACCTATGATTCGAAATCCGCTGGCAATTTTACAGTTTTATTTTGCATTCCTCTAACTATTCCTCTTTGGTACTAATTATATTAGTTAAACTGTGCTAACTAACTACTTTGGCTAAACAGTATAATTATTAAAGTTATTTTTATTATTAATTTAGTATAATTTATTAAAGTTTATGTACAAAAAATTGATATTAAAAGGCAAGAATCTTTCTTTAAGTCTGTATATTTTCAGTTTAACACAATTTCCAAAATTCAGTTTAAATATAGATTAGAGCTGCATTTGAAATGTCCTACATTTCTAATAAATTTAATTCTCTACCTGCTTTATCAATAAGTGTTATTTCAGAAATTGGAAATCTATATTCTTTAGTATCTGAAGTAGAAGGATTCCCAAAATGTACTAAATGTAAATTTAAAAACTTTTCAAACCTATGATTTGAAATCCGCTTGCAATTTTACAGTCTTATTTTGTATTCCTCCAACTTTTCCCCTTTCGTATTAATTATATTTTCTGTTACTCGTCAAAAATGATAAAATATTTTGGAGTTAAAATTGCAATCACTTTTACTTACTTTTTTTCAATTCCAAATTAAATGCTCACAAATATTGCATATTAACTTTAAAGAACATTAAATCAGAAAAACAAGCTTCAGATTTTGAATTTTGTGAATTTTCAGCCTTTTTCTTTCGTAAGTGTTATGACAGAATTAAGAAGTGCCACAAAATGGCTCAAAGCATTATACAAGATGACAGCTTTCTTACAACACCCAAAAAAAAAAAGAAAAAAATTCTTCGTAAGAAATCAGCTATCTTATCAATTGAGATCAATGGCCAATTGACATTGTAAGTAATCAGCTATCTTACAAGTAATATAAAAAAATTAAGTTATTTCCTACTTTTTTTTTCACTCTATTGCAGAAAGTCCTTTATAAATAATTTTTTCATTTTTAAGTTTATCTGGCGCCATGTATTGGTAGATGCAACTTAAATCTAAAAAAAACTAAAATTAATTAATTTTATTTAATTACTGAATTAATATTTGAAAAAACTGTATTAACGTCCAGTGTCATCCCACTACAAAGTTCAAAAAATGTATTTGAACTTGAGTGGATGAATAAAAAGTATTTTATGAACGATTGAAAATTTGAACAACACATATATAGGGGGAGAGTGTGAGCTAATAGAAGGAATTGAATAAAGGAGAGATCACTGACAAATAAAATAGATACGTTATTGCAAACATTTCTGAAAAGATCTCAAATTGACTATGCGTTTTGGAATTTGTTCTAACTGAATTCGCAAACTTTTCTTGTATTAATTACTCGTATACTTTCTCTTACTCGTGGAAAGTAATAAAATCATACACAGAGAGCTAAAGTTTATCTTCAAATTAAATAGAGTTTATAACAAATCAATAATCACTTTCCCCTATTTTTTTGCGATTCCAAATTAAATGTTTATAAATATTGCATAATAACACTAAAGAACATAAAATAAAAAATAAACTTCATTTTAATAATTTTTGGAATTTACCTCCTTTTTCTTTCATAAATGTTATGACTGAATTAAGGAGTGCCACAAAGTGGTTCAAAGCATTATATAAGATGACAGCATATAAAGCAGCAACACTTAAAAAGAAGAAAACAATAAGCTTTGTAAGTAATTAGCTCTCTTGCAACATAAATAAAGGACATATCACTGATCAATTGACATTGTAAATAATTTATTGGAAACATTTCTGAGAAGAATTAAAACTGACTACGTGTTTTGGAATTCATTCTAATTGAAATCACAAACTTTTCTTGTATTAATTACATTTTTCTCTTACTCGTGGAAAGTAATGAAATAAATTGAAATTAAGAACACACACAAAAAGCCAAAGTGCAGCATGAAAACTAAATAAAGTTTATGACAAACAAATTATCACTTTTTATTTCCTTTTAAAGTCAAATTTCATTTTAAAAACTTGGTAATTTTTATTATGTGTGAACAAGACTTTGTCCTGGCTATAGTCGGTGGCCTTCTCAAAAAAGTGAGGCTATAAAATAAAAAATAAGTATGAACATAAGTATGGCATAGTGAAAACAGCAAGGAGAAAAATCGCCGAATAAACAAGTTCTTGTAGTATTTTGACCTATTATTTCCTACATTTTTTGGGTTATTGAACACTGATATACTCCCATGTGTATTCTTCTAATAAGATATGTTCACATATGATAAATTCGTGAAAGGATTTCAATTTTTTATACTTTTCTTTTTATTGACAAAGCACCTTGTTTTATAAATAGCAATACAAAAAAAAAAAAAAAAAAAAAAAAAAAAAAAAAAAAAAAAAAAAAACATCGAAGCAAATATTTTCCTTATATTTAAACGTTTATTTTTCTTATAAAACTGAAGCTTATTCATGTTATAAGTTTTTCAAAAGTTTACCAATTGCATATGAAAAGTAAAATGAACATATCTCCATACAGGGCCACAAAAAAAAATTTTCAGCTGGTCACGGTTTGCGTAATCCATGCTCTAAAAGGATCCAATAACTTATGGACATGTTTACTTCCATAAATAATCTGTAAAGATAAAATGGCTTTTTAATTAATTGTGTACATCTTGATTGCGCTTTATCTCTGTTACGTCATTCTATCATCAGTGCGTTACTCTATTTTGACTGTTTTATGAAGACAGTTTTATGGACCTTTCTATTACCCACATAACGATATATTTTGATGAGACAAGAAATTTGATATAATATGCATCTTTCTCAGGGCTCGTGTAATAAGACGGACGAGTATGTGGCATAATATTCGGACTAAATATAGCACATTACGCGACGATTCTTATGAAAATTACACGTAAAAGAAGATTGAATTCACTATAAGTATGTATGCATTATTGACGATTTAAAAACATTTTTATATATGTTAAAAAATATGAATATGATATTTATTGCTGCATAAGCGGACATAAAATATATTGTATAAATGTAAATAGGTGAGTGAACAATATGTCTACTTAATAACGTTTATACTTCATTAGTAAATAATATATTTAATGACTGATTTGTCTGTTATTTTTAGTGTTGATTTCAGAAATCAAATCTATTTTGTTTTTCTATCACGTAAACTTTTTTAAAAAAAAGGGATTGCATATTTTTCTACAATTAACTGAAATGATGAAATTTTGTCATGCCAAATTAGTTATATTAACCTACACATTTGTGCAAATTTAATTTTTCTAAACTCGAGTAAATAATTAATGAATAATAGATATAATATGAAAAGTTACAAGGCTTTATGATAACTTTTTGCTTTCCCTCAAATGACGTTTTTACGCTTTTTCTTGATTGAACATCGTAGGGATTGTCTGTATTTATTTATTTTCACCATGATTGTTTTATATACTATATTACTCTGTTAATTAAATTAATATGTTTTACGAACTCATATAAAAATGCCTTCGTGCTTCTTAGTATACTAAATACGTAAAATTTGCGATTTGTAATAAAACTGCATAAAAAATATCAAGAAACTTCATAAATAGCTATAAAATATATTGTTTTCAACACATTAAAAAATATGCTGTAATTGTGATTGCATAAAAGAAGTCCCACATAAAAATATGTAATTCAAAACTTCACGATGTATGATGAAGACATTGAAGATTATTGAAGCTCACTGGCCCCGTCAGGGCTCCCACCTGCAGTGGTGACAAACATAAAAGAATGAAAAACATTGCCAATGCCCAGAGATTAAAAGAAATCGTGAGAAATGAAAAAGCCCAACACTTCAAAATTATTGGTTGTCAATATTATTGAAGAATATTTCTGAAAGTTTTTCCAGTACTTTTGAGAGGTAGCAGGGAGATAGCTCTTTGAATATCAGCGTTTCTCATGAACCAGTTGGCATTCGTTATATGTCTAATGGTCACTCTTTTGTAGAGCTTCCAAGATTTTAGTATTATAATTAGAAGCATAGGGTGAGGAGAGACGAAGCATAGAGGTGAAAATCAGAAGTCTACTCATGCTCGAGTTTCTTGCTATACGAGAATAGTGTCTTCTAATGTTTCTTCTGTATTTTTTTTGACATACAGTGGGTAAAAAAGTGGCAATTGCCTTAATTTATTCATATTGATATTCATAATATAAATCATTTTCATTTGGCAAGAACGCACTTTTAAATTGTGAGTGGAATGATACTTTTTTTTAAGTTACAAATGTATGTAAAAAGAGGTATTTGATATTTTAAAGAGTATTTTGTATGAAGGAAATTTAAAGATATTGCCATATGCCAGATGCCTATCCTAAGTTGTATCGTATGCCAGAGAAAAAAAAGCAACAACAACGTTAACTTGAGGTTATAAATTCGTTTCACTGACTTCGTTTCATTTCGATGTTTATATACAGTGGGTAAAAAAAAAGTATTGGCAATTGCCTTAATTTATTCACATTGAGAAATAAATAAATAAAATGTTATGCAATTTTAGCTGTCGTAATTAAATACAAGACATCTTAGATATATAAAAATAGTAAAAATTTTATTTTAATTTTGCATTTTCTACGATTTTTTCTTTCGAAAACGAAAATTTGCATGTCAAAAAAGTATTGGCAAAGTTTTAACTGCTATGCAAATTTTGTTACATTGAAGTCACGTGTTTCGACTGATAAGAAACTCTACCGGTATAAAGTCTGCAAAACTACTCCAAAAGTGTCTATGCATTATTTTGCGATTACTGCAGTAAAATGACCTCGAAATCGAAGGAGTTGGACGTTAGTGTTAACAACAACATCGATTATTAGGCTCAGAAATGAAGGTTTAACTTATCGTGCTATAGGAGTGCAGTTCAATATAAGAAGTGTTGTAAGAAAGTTCAAGGAAACAGGGATCAACGGAAAATAAGACTAGAAGTGGACGACCTCGAATATTTTCTACAAGAGAAGAACGTGTCATTATTAACAAAGTTAAACCCTAAAAATAAGTGCACCCCAGGTAGCTAGAGATGTTGCCTTCACTTCGCAAAAGAAATTCAGCGTACAGACTGTACGGAATGTTTTTACACGAGAGAAATTATTATGGAAGGGTAGCTAGAAAGAAAGCATTCATCTCGGAAATAAATAGGAGAAAGAGGTTAGATTTCATAAAAATCCCACATTGATTTATCTGAAGAGTTTTGGAACACAGTTATTTTTTCCGACGAATCAAAGTTTAAAATTTTCAGCAGTGATGGACGACGATATGCGAAACAAATACTGAATTGAAAAGCAACGTTTAACTGCTACTGTAAAACATGGCGGAGGCAGCGTCTTAGTTTGGGGCTGTATGGCAGCTAATGGAATTGGCAACCTGCATTTTATTGATGGTATTATGATAGCACGTAGATACATTGACATTTTGCGCCATAACTTAAAAATAAGTGCCCAAAATCTTGGCTTTGGGAACATCATTCGTTTTTCAACAAGACAATGACCCCAAGCATACAGCGAATCTCACCGTGAATGGCTACTCTACAATGCTCCTCGCCAATTAAAAACCCCACCTCAATCGCCTGACATCAATCCAATTGAAAATGTATGGCATCTGCTGGATCTAGAAATCAAGAAACATAAAATTTCAAATAAAGACGACCTCAAACGTTTACTCTTGAAAGAGTGGCACAAAATTCCCAACAGTACAACAAAGAGACCTTAGTTTCCTCTATGAGAAATAGATTACAAGCTGTTATAGATGCAGAAGGTATGCATACAAAGTACTAAATATATACTGATTTTGTTTTCACTCATAATTTTGTCAATTTCATAATTTTGCCAATACTTTTTTTATCATGTAAATTTTGATTTTCTCGTAGATTTTGATTAAAAAAATATTTAAATGAAAATTTCGTTATATTTGTTTGTCTTTTCACCTTCTATAATCGCTATGTTAAAATAAAATTTGTAAACATACTTTGTTAGCAAATATGATCATTTGTAGGCAATTGCCAATACTTTTTTTTATCCACTGTAGTTAAAAGGAAAATTCCAATTTCGATGTTTATGAAGACAAATTCCAAGATATTTCGTTTCTGATTTCCAAAAGATAAGTTGATTTTTGAGGTAGATGGTTGGTTTTTTATATTTTTGATTCTTGCTGAAGAAGACTGCTTCGGTTTTGTTAATGTTAAGAGCAATTTTCCACTTGTCATGCCAATTAGAAAGGTCATTTAGGTGTTTGTTTAATGCGCAGGTAAGATATTTAGGGTTTTTGTTTCGACTAAGAATGACAGTATCATCAGCATAAATTGCTGTAAGGATACTAAATCTATTAGAATATCAGAAATAAAGATGGAGAAGAGCAGTGGTGAAATTTTGCTTCCTTGAGGTGTGCCAGCTTGGATGTTTTTTGAGTGCTTCACGATGTAGCACTACCTCGCATCTAATAACATTCGTGGTAATGCGATGATATAATATCAGGTCCGCTATCTATTAGATTTTTTTTAATTTGCATGTTTTTGACAGTCATTTGAATTAATTTCCATTTTTAATTTAGTTTAATTTACATTTAATTAATTCATAATATGCATTGATGGAATATTTTTAAATACCACAAAAAAATCGCACGATAAAAGGAGCACATGAAATTAAGTTTGACTGTACGTATGGAAATATACAGTGAGCCACAAAATTGAGTATACACCTCTAAAACTTTTAGACTTCTTCCAATTACAAATTAAATATTGATTTAAATAGATATTTTTTTTTTATCCTAGATACTTTAACCTCTGCTTTACCATCCTATAATAACACAATTCTATAGTTAACTTATTTATTACGAAAAAAAGTTAAGCGATTCGAAGAAAAGATAGAAAACCATGCCACAAAATTGAGTATACACTTCTTATATTTGTAAATTATGCCCCCCTTTTTTAGTTTCAAATTTTTTAAAGAGTTTCAGGAATAGCTGCTGCGTATAACCCGTGCTATTGCACTTCAAACGCTTTTAAATATTATTTTTTTCTCATTAAAAATCGTAAAATGAGCTCTCGTAGAGAAACTACTGAATCTGAGCATTTATTGGTTGTAAAATGGTCGAAAGAGGGCAAATCTCTTCGAGAAATCGCTTCGTTGATTGGTGTAACACATGGTTGTGTCCAAAAATACTACAGAAGTATAAAAAAACTGGATTTGGGGCCAATATTCCTGGAAGAGGACCTAAAGAAATACTGAGTACTACAGCGAAGAGGAAGATCATTCACTCAGTAAAGAAAGATCCGAGGGTGAGTGTCTCTAAACTAACTTTATCGATGTCCTCTACAATCGGGAAAAGATCTCAGTTGAAACAATTCTACGTACCCTTCACCAATATGGGTTTCATGGCCGTACACGAATACGAAAGCCACTCATCAAGTATGTGAATAGACAAAAAGAGAGTGATTTTCGCCAAAGAACATCGTTTAAAGCCTATTTTCTTTCTGGAACACTGTAATATTTTCTGATGAAAGTAAGTTTAATCTTTACGGAAGCGATGGACGATTTAAAATATGGAGAGAAGCTGGGAAAACACTGTCACCTAAAAACACCATTAAGACAGTCAAGTTCGGAGGTGGATCTGTCCTCGTTTGAGGTTGTATGTCGGCTGGAGGAGTTGGAGAGCTTGTTTTTTATTGATGGTATTATGAACAAACATGTTTATTTGGGGATTTTAAATGATAACTTGAAAAAAAAAATTCCAGTAAGTTGGGACTTGGGTCAAGCTTCATATCCCAGCAGGGACAACGACCCCAAGCATACAGCGAAGATTGTGCAGTTATACTTGCTGTACCATTGCAAAAAGCAATTACACACTCCAGCCCAGTCTCCAGACCTAAACGTCATCGAAAATTTGTGGTCAAGAAATTAGAGAGCTGTACATGAGCATGAAATCACAAGAAGGTTCTGAGAGAAGAATGGGCTAAAATTTCTGTTGAAACCTCTAAAACACTAGTAGAATCTATGTCCAGAAGATTACAAGCTGTAATTCAAAGCAAAAGGTTATGCAACAAAATATTAATTTGTACGTTAAAAGGGAAAATTAATAAAGGTGTATACTTATTTTTGTGGTGTTGTTTTTCCTCTCATCAGAGATCTTTTTTTTTTTTTCGTAAAAAATAAATAAGCGTAACAATTTTATAAGTATAGTACGGTAAAGCATAGAATAAAGTATATAAGGTAAAAAACTCAATCATCTTAAAGCAATATTTAATTTGTAATTGCAAAGTCTCTAAGTTTCTAATGTGTATACTCAATTCTGTGGCCCACTGTAACTCACGAAAAAGTCGCACCAACAAGAATAATGTACAATCGTTCATCAAGTTATTTTTTTTTTTTTTTTAATGGAAGCAAAATTTTCACGTTTCCTGTACTGTATGGATATATTCGAAATATTTCAACGATTCGTTGCCATTATTCTTAATTTATCACTGCGAAGCAGAAATTTGTATTCCTATTTCACTTTTTCACATATCATTTCCGTACATAAGGTCCTATAATCCCCTGTAATTTAAAAGATCACAAAAGGACAGCATAAAAAATAGGTTTTTACTGTACGTGAAACATAACTCACGAAAAATACACCAACAAGAATAATGTAACAATTGTTTGTCAAGTTAATTTTTTTGAATGGAAGTAATTTTTTCACATATCTTCTGTACTATATGCATTTCGAATATCTTTGAATTATTTCAACGTTCTGCGGCAACAATTTTTTATTTTATCCCTCTGAAGCAGAAATTTATATTTCGATTTCATTTTTTTTTCACATCTTATTCCCGTATTAATTGTAATTAAAAACAAGTAGCATAAAAATGTTTTTAAAAGTCAATTCCTACTTATTTTTTCACTCTATTGCAGAAAGTCCTTTATAAATAATTTTCATTCATTTTTTTCAAGTTTATCTGGCGCCATCTATTGGCAGATATGTGCAACTTAAATCTAAAAAAAAACTAAAATTAATTAATTTAATTTAATACTGAATTAATATTTGAAAAAACTATATTAACATCAAAAGTGTCATCACTACAAGTTCCACTACAAAATCCACTACAAAAAAATATTTGAACTTGAGTGGAGGAATAAAAAGTATTTGATGAACGATTGAAAATTTGAACAAGATATATATAGGGAGTGTGTGAGCTAATAGAAGGAATTTAATAAATCGCACAAAAAGGACAGCATAAAAATAAGTTTGACTGTACATATGAATGTATATATGTTTTTATAGCGTCACTTTTTTGGAGAATGCTCCACAGCTTGTTCACACATGATAAAAATTCCCAAGTTTTAAAAATGAAATTTGACTTTAAAAGGAAATAAAAGCTATAATAAATTTGTCATGAACTTTATTTAGTTTTGAAGCTGAACTTTGGCTTTTTGTGTATGCCCTTAATTTTTAATATATTTCATTACTTTCCACGAGTAAGAGAAAATATAATTAATGCAAGAAAAGTTTGCGAATTCTATTGCAACAAATTCCAAAACATGTAGTCAATTTTAAATCTTCTTAGAAATGTTTCCGATAAATATTGAAACAGTTTTATTAGTTTGTGATCTCTCCATTATTTATGTTGTAAGATAAGTTATGCTGTAAGCTTATTATTTACAATGTAAATTGGTCATTATCTCTCTTTTATTTATGTTATAAGATATCTAATTACTTACCGAGCCAGTTTTCCCTTTTTATGTGTTGTAAGATAGCTGTCATCTTATATAACGCTTTGAGCCATTTTGTGGATTCTGCCATAACATTTACGTAAAAAAAAAAAAAAAAAAAAAGGGAAAAATTCTCAAAAATAAAAAAAATGAAGCACATTTTCTGATTTAATGTTCTTTAAAGTTATTATGCAATGTTTGTCAAGATTTAGTTTGGAATTGCAAAAAATAAGAAGTAGTGATTGATTTGTTATAAACTCTATTTAAGTTGAAGATAAACTTTGGCTTTTTGTGTACGATTTTTAACTCCAAAATATTTTATCATTTTCGACGAGAAACTGAAAATATAATTAGTACCAAAGTGGAACAGTTAGAGGAATGCAAAATAAGACTGTAAAATTGCAAGCGGATTTCAAATCATAGGTTTGAAAAGTTTTTAAACTTACATTTAATACATTTTGGGAATCCTTCTACTTCAGATACTAAAGAATATAGATTTCAATTTCAAATAACACTTATTGATAAAACAAGTAGGGAATTAAATTTATTAGAAATGTAGGACATTTCAAATGCAGCTCTAATCTATATTTAAAACTGAATTTTTGGAAATGCTTGTTAAAATGAAAATATATAGACCTAAAGAAAGGTTCTTGCCTTTTAATATCAATTTTTGTGCAATAAGCTTTAATAAATTATACTAACAGTTTAACCAAAGATATTCGTTAAATGATATTCTTTTATTTTTATTACGAAAATTTTGAAGAAAAAAAAATAGTTACTATTTTCTTTCTCTTAATTAAATTTTCTTATGCCTGCCTATTTTGTATAGATCTTAAGATTTGTGTAGAATATTCCCACATATTAATGAAATTAAATTAAATTTGCATGTGGTTCTCATTAACCTCATGCGTGCCCACCCTTGTTATATGTAATGGCTTGCAAAAAAATGTGCACATATATATTTGGATATGCTGTTTAATCCAATTATTTTTTACGTATAAACACGAAAACAATGGTTAAAAAACAAAATGTATTATAATTTCAAAAAAGGAAATACAATCAAAAGTTAAACGTAAGAAAGGATATCAAAAGATATAAGGATATAAAATATTCATGAATAATATCCAAAGTAATAATATCATGAACGACCTTAATCTTGTAAAACTGAAATCTATAATAAAATTCATTTTCAAAACAATGCTCGTCAGCAGAAAAGTATCATGTAGAACCTCATTAAATGATAATTAAAAATTACATATTTAAAAATCATGATAATATTGTGTACATAAGGATTGACTGTAAAGTTTCAACATTAAAACATTTTAATTCAAGTGTAACGAGGTATTAGTATGGCTTAAAAATTCCTCTTAATAAATGAGAAACAAAAAGTTATAATCAATTTTCAAAAGCATAATTTTTATTACGTAATCATCGTACATAAAAGAAAAGTTATATTTTTATCTTTTGACCCTATTTCTTATCAATGTAGGATAAAAAAACGAAATTATAAACTGAGAAATTATTAAAGGATTGTTTATAAAAATAAATATCAAACCATCTTTATGAGAAAAGCAATTTATCAAACGATTTTTATATCTTTATAGCCCTGAAATTTAGTTGCAGAGATATATAAACGAAATTTCCTTTCATAAAATAAACTTTCTCTTATTTGAGATATGCTAGTTTTGAAGAGAGTGGAAATTTTCTTTTAACTAATTTCAAGTTATAGAATTTGAATTGTGAAAAATTAAACGTTGTTGTTTGTCTTATAAGAAAAGGATATTTGTCAAACGCAGGTGAAAGAAAAGTAAGAAACTTTATTTACATGTCATTATCATGTTATTTTAATATTCATGTTATTTTAATAGTTTTAATATTCATATTGATGTTAATTTTAATTTTTTTCTCATTGAATTGTAAAGTGCCTTACAATATTTTATGTATTTAAAATTTATTGAAATAAATTTAAACGTGAGTTATTTAATGTTCAATATATTAGCATAGATAATGACTATTAGCATTATGATATTGCTAATATTATAGTCGTTATTATATTATCACGATTTCTTTTTAGTAAATCATTACACAGTAGTTGCTATTTTAATAAATGCTTTGAAATTCATTATTGCATGGATTATAAGTGTTACAAGAGAAAATACGTATTATGAATATAAAACAAAATAATTTACATTTTTTAACGTTTTGTAATTAAGATCCATTTTAGAGCCAAATAAAATTTACTTTAAATTTAAAAACTGCTAAATTGATACAATTATTTTTATGCATTTTTATACCTCATTCGGTAGCAAACAGAGGCGAGGTTTCAATTCCTCTAGGGTTCTAGGCTTAAACTTAATAGTTATCGATAGAAAATCTCACATTTGCATTCGATTGCCTAGTTAGTATTTATCGGATTTTTTTGTTTCAATAATGTTGAATGTGTAGTCAATTACCTGAAAGTATTTCCAGAAAGTATTTTAGACTATGTAAAATCTGAGATGCATAGCTTTATGAAAATAGCAGACAACACAATAAATCATTTTTTTATATCAATTATAGCTTCATTTTAATATGTGTTTCAGTAACAGGTATACGATTTTCTAGGGGTAGGGTACATCTTAGATGACTTTGGGTCACAAAACAATACACTTTGGACATGATTTCTTGCCCCATATGTGTACACACACAAAAAAAAATATTTAAAGACACTACGAAAATGATTTTTGCTGTTTACTGATCACCCTACAATGACAAAAGTATGTAAAAAGATCAACAGTAACACAGGTGAATTATGGATGCATGTTGTTTTCATGTAGAGTTCTCAAAACGCTGCAGCGAAACATCCCAATGTGGTGTTTTATAGCTTGCGTACTCAAACTTGAATTGTCCTATACCAAATGTCAAATACCCTCTCCTTTATGTCCAAAGTCCGTCAGAACTTTCGTCATTTCAGACATTTGGCTCAAGAACCCTTCTCAAATAACCACTGGTGCAGGCGTCCAATGAGGCTATAGCTGATAATATCTCTCTCTTTCTAATGCAGCTGGCAAACACTTAGACAGCTTGGTCTTGGATGCCTTAAAAGGTAAGCGCTGCACAGACATACTCACTTCGCATGACCCAGGGGCGCGTGTAACTTGAAAGATAAGCCACAGACGCGGAGTAACAATGCCCCGCAACGCTCTACGATCCTATTAGACCAGGACCTACAGTTTAAAGTGGATTCCAAACCACTACAAACACCCATGGCATCGCCGGGGCTTGAACCCGAAACCTGTGGTACCGAGCGCCAGAGCGCTAGCCACTCGGCCATTCAGGCCACATATAGCTGATAATATACCTCATCCAATATTGTTGAGCGTACAAGTATTGTGCGACACTCTTGCAGTCCTGCAGCTTATTTGCAAATCAACAGGTTTCACTTGCCTACGATCAACCATCCAGTTACCATTGCTTTAGTGCATGAAAAGAAGAGTTTTTGAGATAATGCTTGGAGCTCTACCCACGCAGCGCCATCTGCCACACCTTGCTATATGACGTCATCAAGTTGTCAAGCTGTATACCTTACCCTTACACTTTCTAGGATTTTGTAAACCTGGTGCTGAGACACCCTATATATACACTGGTGTCCAAAAGTTAAGCATAAATCGTAAAATGCGAAAAACATGGAGTAAATATTTGTAGAATTATTCCAAATTTCTTGCGGATATTAATTGGGTGAAGAAGAAACATTGGGTTTATGCAAAAACATTTCAGTCGACTACGTCCTGCGCGAAACACCGGCGCATGTTGGAACGCAGAGAAACGTTCACGCAGCATAGGCAGTTCAGACAAGTTTCGTGCAACTGCTGTGCGAAGTAGCGTTGTTAACCATCAAACAAGGTGAATGATGGCACAAAGACGCCAATTGGACATGTTTGCGAAAGGAAGAATCGTTGGAATGCTGGAATCCGGACGATCATAAACCGAAGTGTCTCGAATTTTGAAGGTGGACCAGTCTGTGATCTCAAGACTGTGGCAGAGGTTTCAAAGAATGGGAGATGTTACCCGACAACCAGTATCTGGTCGACCAAGAGTCGCAACCCCTAGCCAAGACCGATATCTGGTAATAAGTGCGCGACGTCAGAGGGGCAGTATTGCCAGAGCACTGGTTTCGGCGATCACAGTCGCCACAGGAATACGAATTTCGAGGCAAACTGTTTACAGGAGACTCAGTCATGCTGGCCTGTGTTCAGAAGACCAGCAGTTTGCATTCCTTCACGTGTGCGCATAAACGCGCTCGTTTGATCTGGAGTTTGAAACATCAACATTGGAGTGTGGGAGAGTGGGCCAATGTGATGTTCAGTGACGAGTCCCGGTTTAGTCTGAGTAGGGATTCTCGTCGGGTAACGACATGGAGAAACGTGGAACACGTTTTGAACCAAGAAACATAACGGAAAGACATCATTTTCCATCAAAGGGAGTAATGGTATGGGCAGGCATCATGATGGACCGCCGCACAGACCTCCATTTCTTTGACACGGGGTCTGTGACTGGTTCAAGATACAGAGACGAAGTTCTTGAGCCTTATGTTCGCTTGTTTCGAGGTGCTGTGGATTCTGACTTCATATTCATGGATGATAATGCGTCATGTCACCGTTCGGTGCTGGTTGATGACTTCGCTGTGCAACGTGCCTGGCTGTCAGGGTGACCACACGCCTTATTAAACTGCAGCATCAGTATTTTATTTAATGTTTTCCTTCATTTTTTTCTTTAAAGTGTGAACCCTTGCTATGCTCAGTTTTCTTTCAAACTGCTACTTTGGATAATAAAATTAATTATTATCGTTCTTTTGATTTGCTTTCATATTTTATAACCATTTTACACTCGCATATCATGTTTCCCGCCATTCTGATTTACAGTTCCTTTTTATTAACATAATTATCAATTATGCTTAACTTTTTGGACACCATTGTATATACACATTTCATTCAATGTCATATGTGTATAACGTGTGTTTGTCACTGAACTCCTCTAAACGGCTTGACCTATTTTGATGAAATTTTTGTGTGTGTGTTTGACAAAACATGACGAATTTTTATGCTATCCCCTTTGTTGTAAGTCGCCACCAGATGGTGCTGCAGCATTTCATCTTCTATACCGTTCAAACGATATCCATGAAAATTAGCATGCACATATATTGGAACAAGGAGAATAGATTCGGAATATGTAATTTTCTACAATGCATTTTTTTGACAGGACAACCTATGCCGGGTTCTGCGTTTATATAAATATATATGTATATATATATATATATTCATTGAATATCAGAGATTCAGCGTTTGGTTTGATTTATGCAATAACATAGCCCAAAAGTGATGCATCAGATGTTTTCTTTTAATTTATTTTAAAATTCATCTTTGAATATATTTCATTGAAAAATATGTGTTGATCCAAATAAACTTACACATTGCATTGGATTACCTTGCAAAATAACTAATTTATTATGTTGGGCTCAATATTAAAATGGAACACTCTTTTAACATTCCCGTAAAATACGAAATGATAGGCCATTGGGTTGAGACTCTTGTATTATGTAAGAATAAATAAATAACGTAGATAAGACTCTGGCATTCAGGTTAATGCTTTATTGAATAACATATTTCCTCGATTTCTTATCGAGTTCTAATAAGAAAACACTGAATGAAATATATTCTAAGATTTAAATAATTTTTTTAAATAGAGACATATCATATGATATGTATTAATGTTTTATCAAAACCGATAATGATATTTTAAAAGTTAATTTACAGGATTTGTTTTAAAGTAAAATTTACAGTGAAACGAGTTCTAAAAATGCAATGGCAGGACGCAGCTTTTGCATTCTGAGCTACATAACTCTTGACAACGACCGTTAACATACCGAAAGATGTCGAGCATCAAAAAGATGTGTCGACCATCAAAAGATGCGTCTACCATCAAAACTCAGCGGTGTTCAAGGCGAGGGTAAAGAACGCAAGTAATCCCGCATTGGTGAAAAAAAAAATTTTTTTTTTTTATAACATAAATTTTGCTTTTCTATATTACATAAAAAAAAAGCCTGATGGTCAGTGGCTGCGCTCTGGCGCTTGGTACCACAGATTTCGGGTTCGAGTCCCGGCGATGCCACGAATGTTTTTAGTGGTACTAAATCCATTTTAAACCTAAGTCCCGGTCTAATAGGATCGTAGAGCGTTGTGGGGTAGTGTTACTCGCGTCCGTAGCATATCTTCAACTTGCATGTGCCCCTGGGTAGTCCTAAATGGGTAACAGCGGTGCGAGCCCTTGCTTATGTCAAGAGGATTAGCTGTCTCTGTACTGCCAGCTGCATTAGAACAACATATGCCATGAAAAAACAGTAACATCGATTGGTATAATTAAAACATGAAAATATTTTACTAATTGCTTTTAAATATTTGAAGTATTTTGTAATATTTAAAATCAAATAAAAAACGCTTAAATTGTGATTTATTAAAATCTCTTGATTCTTTTTTTCTTACTTTTTTACAGATTGTTCACAATTCATGACCTTCTCAAATCTAAAATTTAAAGGTGACAAAGGTCAATTTAATAGAAAGCAATTGTCCCTCTTTTTTACTAATAAATCATCCAGCCATTTTATTTCAATTGCGCGTGTTAGAGATGACAAAATATTTTAAGTGGGAAGCTGTAATCCAGTAAGAACAGCTGCAATATATGTATTATGTAACACTAATGTAACATCTTGTAGGGATTGAAATCAGATATTTTCCATACAAGATTACAAACAAGGTAAGTAGGAAGAGTATTCCAAATTGTATGTTATACATAAATTGAAATCATGTAAATGTTTGTTCAAAATCAAAAAGTGAGGGATATATAGCAAGAAAGATTAGTTCTTATGAAATCGTGAGCACTCCTAACAATTTGACTGAGTTTGATTTGAATTATTTTTTAAGAGTTATAATTAAAAATTTAACTTCAAGGATTCGTGCATTCCTTTCATTAATAGAACATGCACCATTGTGACATGTTTGTATGACAAATAACTGTATAGTGTTTTATTGTTTATTGTGATATGTTTATCAAATGAATATCAAAAACTATAATACCATTTATGTAATTAAAATTTTATAAACGTGAATCAAAATTAATTAAAATGCTAAGTTTATATATTCGAAACATCGAAATTCCTTTTATCCATTTTAATTTATTTTTATATTACAGTACGTTATTTATTGATTAATAATGTTTCAAATCTATAAACAATACACACACACACACATATATGTATATATATATGCAGAGCTTCATAAAGGTTTCGCATTTGTGTGATTCTCGTCATAATTTAAAAGAAGAAAATAGAAATAATTAAAAATTTTAATTGATTTTATCATTAAAAAGGAAGGTATAATTCAATAAATATGTATTTGCATATCTGTAACTGCATAATTGTAACTCGGAAGAATTGAATAATTATTAGCATTTTGATTAATTTCTATTCACGTTTATATAAAGTTAATTGCATAAATGTATTATAATTTCTGATATTCATTTGATCAACATTATTTTTAAATAATGTAATATTTTTTTTGTCATATTTTGAGAAGAATATAAAGAAAGCTAAGTTTTTTCTATGTTATTAATTATTAAATTTGTTCTGTTTCTCATTGATTTTCAGTTTATATTAAAAATCCTACTACAAATATTTTTTTTAAAAAATTATCTGTTTAGAATATTCATATTTTTTTTATTTAATATTTATTTATACAATTATAATAACTTTCTTGACTACAGTCAAGCAAACATACTTTGTTAGCAATGTATATTTTAACAGTTAATTTGCAGTCAGGGAAAAGCTGTACTATTAAAAGTTTTTCTCAAATAGTTAGTTTTAAATATCTAACATGAAATATAATAAAATGCATCGTATAAACAGCAGTAAACCGAAATACGAGAAGCCAACAAAGGGAATAAGTTATGATTCGAAAAATAAATGCAAATCCCAGATTATCGACTACAAAAGTTAAAAAAGAAAAATTGAAACAATTCTATAGAATAAGTGCTAGTTTAAAAAACTGTTTAAATAATATTCGATTAGCCGGGAACCCATTTCCTTTATTAATGTAAAAAATCGAAAAATACGAATTCCACCCATCAGATAATTAAAAAAAAATTCTTTTATAGTTTTTATGTTTGCTAAGGAAAGCAACTATAATAAATTCAAAGTTTGAGGTTTAGTAAAAAGTTTTTGAAAAAAAATTACTTCCAATGGCAAGTTTAGAGCAACAGATATCATAAAAAATACGTACAAAGAACAAGATAGAAGCAAATGTCATCAGCTAATCCATCCACTTAAGCAGGGGGTCTCCAAACTTTCCAGCCTTTTAGCCATACTGTTTACTCCAGTAAGTACCAACGTCAAAAATCTGGTATTATCTATAATTTCTAGACTATTCCGTTCCTGAGACATTTTCAGGATAAAAATCATGTGTTTGATTCAGGATATATACATTCTAAACATCGATATACATACATATGCGATACTCTTTACCCCAACATAACTACCGAGGGTAACCGCGGGATGTTCACTAGTTTACAATGTTTTTTATTATTATTTTTCCAATGGCAGATTATGAACAGTTATAGCAAAAAAAAAAAAAAAAAAAAAAAAAAAAAACCAGAGAATACAACAAAAAACATGCTGAAACAGAGTTCATTAATCTAACATAATGCCAAGTTGTAGATCTTTTAGCCCCTGAAAAGTGTTACCAGTTGCTCCAAGGGTAGGTAGATCTACTGCGCACCTAGTTTACAATGTTGAGTGGGATTCATTTCAATTATTTATTAGTTGTTATGATTAAGTTAAATTTTCTGCGTATTATTTACCTAGCAAGTCAATATTAGTTGTAAAAAAAAAAATAAGGCAGGGAAATTTACAGCACTAGTTTTCAATCTTTTCCCAATAGCGCTACTGTATCGTTAAAAATAAATGCTAACTGATTAGAGAGTTTTTGTATACTGTACTTTAAAAATACGGAATTTTTTTCTCCCTATCGCGCATGCTCATAGGAAATTGAGCATGCGCATCTGTAATAATGTTTCCTACGAGCATGCACGCTAGGGAAAAAAAAAAAAATACCGTATTTTTAAAGTACGGTATGCAAAAATTCTCTATTAAAGTAGAAAAAAATTATCGGGGTTATTGCAAAGACGGATTTATTTCGTATCTCAAACCTGAAATTCTGTATAAATATAAAAGGAGAGGCAGCAATTTGCTTTTCAGCACATTCGATATTGCTTTTAAAACGAGTTAATTTATTTTTATTACGATATATAAAAAAAAAAAAGTAAAATTTAAAAGTGAAATACTCTTAGCTTCAAAATTAATAATTTTATTCGTTAATTTAAAGCATGGTTTGATGAATTTTAGAGAAATATTTTAAGTAACATTACAAAAATTTTGAATTTTGTACAAATAATTATGTTTAAATTATTTTATGGTCTACAACTTTTTTTTTATTTTTAAATAAATTTTCTTTTCCATTTTCAAAAAAAGACAAACATGACATTCTGAAAATTAGTCAATTAATTGCAATAAATCACTATTTCTAATTCATTTAAAGAAAAATTTTAATAAATTTAAAAACTATTAAATATTAATAAAACATACAAAGTGTTTTACTTGAAAGCATTAAAATAAACTAAAATAAATAAATAAATAAAACTACCACTGATTAAAACTTTGAATTATTTTCTTTATTAATTATTATTTTTATATCATCAAAATCATCTGCATTTATTTTAATTCGAAGCATTCTGAATCTTAGTTTTAATTTTTTTAAAAATTGATTTTTCAGTGCATCTGTTTTTAATTTTAATATCTGATTGACAGCATAAATGGGTGTAAAGGTGATTGGTTTTCTATAGTAATATTATAAATGGAAATAAAATAAAGGATGATTGTCAAGGATCATGATTATTCAGATAATAATCAATTATTCAATCATCAATCATTCATCGAAATCACACAATTTTTTTCAATTCAGGAAATAAAATGCATATTCAAACTTTATAAGTTCAATCAATTTCATAGTGAACGGTGCGTTCTTGCCGTTTTACCTCGATTTGTAGTCTGCAAAATAATGGCCAGCGAATTGAAGTCATTTTTAACACCTGCTTTGCATCCTCAAATGTATTTTCCATTTTATCCCTTCTAATTAATTAATGAACAATTGAGTTGCTGTTGTTTCTAAAATATATGAATTCGATATTCGTCTTCGCCTTGTTAGTATTATCAAAAACGGCAAATTAATGTGTTAGCAAAATGCTTTGTTATTTACTGGTAGGATACATGTGTTTTTATTGTGAAATTCAAATATAAGACACAAATATCAGCTAAATTTGAGTCATACGTGTCTCAAAAGACAACAATAAAAAATAGTTTAACCACTCTTTTGTAAATATGGCAACGTCAACGCTCTGTTTAGTTTTGCGATTTAATTAAATAAAAATCTTATTTTTATTTGCCGTTAGATAACACCACTAAATTATTGTAAAAAAAAAAAATAAGACTGAAATTTTACAGTACTATTGTACTAGTTCACAAATTGTTCTATCTCATTTCCTTCTTATGAGCGTAAAGTAAATCCCTGGATAATAATGTAAATAGGCTAAGATTTACCATGGTAGCAAATAACATCAATTTCCGATAAATTAAAATTAATTTGTGTCAATATTTTTGTCAGAATGCATCATGTAGACAATCAGTAATCAATATATGTTAATAATATTAATAAATTTGGTTATTATTTACTATTATATTCAAAGAATTTATTAAAAATATTGAAACTATTTATCCAATGTAACAATACCAAAAATTTGTACGTAATGATTATTTCAAAACATGACAAATAAGAAGAGTTGATTGTAATTTCATCACTTTATAGTTTGATAAAAAATTCATTTGTCGAAAATATTTCGTAATATTACACAATTTAAAATTGAAATTTCTTTAATAAAATTTTTTAATTATCCGCCTTTTAAATTTTTTCGTTATTTTTTGATTGAAACTTTGATTTTGACTGATTACTTATGTGAAAACCGAAAAAAAAGGTATTGAAAAACAAGCTATTTTTGTGATGTATTGATTAAGTGTTTTTAGCCATATGAAGGCAATATTAATAACTATATTTTTTTCCGACATGTACTTTGAAAAAGTAACTATAAAATTGGTAACAATTTAGTTAAAATTTGCTAATTAATTTAATTAATATTTTATTTCCTACTTTAAATTTGCATTTACGTCAATATAATTATTTTTTTTTATTTATTCGATAAATCATGTTTGATTATAATTTTTTATTTTACAAATTATTTCAATTTAAAAATAAAATAATCTGTTATTAAATATAAATATTTTATAAGAACATTTTTTTGCATAAGCAAATAATATATTATTATCATCATCATCATCATCGGCACAACAGACCATGGTGGGCCAAAGCCGTCTGCCTTCTGACAGATTTCGAGACAAGAGATATTTTTCTTTTTACGGGGGTAAGATTGTCTGCCCTACGTTCTACAATCATATTAGACCGAGATCTACGGTTTAAAGTGAATTCCAACGGAACTCGAAACCTGTGACATCGAGAGCCAGAACATTAGTCACTCGGCCATCAGGCCCTAATATTATATTATTATCCCCCAAAAAATATTTGCATGCCTTTAAAATAAACACACTGCATTATAATGGAAAACAATACTTTTTCTATTAAATCATATAAATATGTAAACTTTATTTACAAATCATAGCGGAAATAAAGGGAAAGAGTTAAAAATACACTGAAGTGACAAAAGTCATGGATAGCAATATGCAAATTTTCAGATGGCAGTAGCATCGCATAGAACAGGTATAAATGCGCAGTGCTTTCGCAGAGCTTTCATTTCTGCTCAAGTTATTCATGTGAAGAGGTTTTGACGTGATGATGACCGCACGACGGGAATTAACAGACTTTGAACGCGGAATGTTAGTTGGAGCTAGACGCATGGGTCATGCCATTTCGGAAATCGTTAGGGGAATTCAACATTCCCAGATCCACTGTGTCAAGAGTGTGCCGAGTATGAAATTTCAGGCATAACACCCCACCATGGAAAGCGCAGTGGTCGACCGCCTGCACTTAACGACCGAGACCGGCGACGTTTGCAAAGAGTCGTAAATTCTAACAGACAAGCAACACTGCATCAAATAACCGCAGAAATCAATGTGGGACGTACAAGGGACTTGTCTGTTAGAACTGTGCGAAGAAAAATTTGGCTTTCTTGGGCTATTCCAGCAAAAGACCGACTCGAGTGCCTTTACTGACAGAACGACATCGCTTGCAGCGACTCTCGTGGGCACGTGAGCATATCGGTTGGTCCCTAGATGAATGGAAAACCGTGGCCTGGTTCGATGAGTCACGATTTCAGTTGATAAGAGCTGATGGTAGGGTTCGAGTGTGGCGCAGACCCCACGAAGCCATGGACCCAAACTGTCAGCAAGGCACTGTTCAAGCTGGTGGTGGCTCCGTAATGGTGTGTTTTTCATGGAATGGACTTGGTCCTCTGGTGCGACTGGACCGAACATTGACTGGAAATGCTTATGTTCAGCTATTTGGACATCACTTGCAGCCATTCATGGACTTCATGTACCCAAACAACGATGGGATTTTTATGGATGACAATGCGCCATGTCACCGGGCCACAACTGTTCGCGATTGGTTTGAAGAACATTCTGGACAATTCCAACGAATGATCTGGTCACCTAGATCGCCCGACATGAATACCAACGAGTATTTATGGGACATCATCGAGAGGTCTGTTCGTGCCCAAAATCCTGCACCATCAACGCTTTCACAATTATGGACGTCTATCGAGACAGCATGGCTCAATATTCCTGCAGAAGACTTCCAACGACTTGTTGAGTCCATGCCACGTCGAGTTGCTGCACTTCGCCGGGCGAAAGGAGGCCGACACGATATTAAAGAGTATCCCATGACTTTTGTCACTTCAGTGTATATCTGTTAAACACAATTGAAATTTCAACTTATTCTTTATTATAAAATAGTTAAATACAAATACAAATTATTTATTTACATTCTTTGATGAATGACTTTTAATAAAAACTGAAAAAAATAACATATACAAAAAGCGATTGTTTGCCAAATTTGCACACCTGTTACACTTTCGTGTTTTTCCCTTTTAATAACGCGAACAACATAGCAACCCTTTTCAGATGCCTTTTATTTAGCGCCTGTCAGTGGCAATTGGCGTATTTTAATATCATTTGCTTTGCGCTTGTTTGTGATAAATCACGGTAATGTGAACAGAGATTTATTATCTGAGAATAAATATTTCGCTCCTCTTTTTTAAATATCACACTTTTAGATGTTAAAATTGAGATATCGCGTTATCGCATTGTTTTGTGTGCTCTTAAATTCCGCTGTTTGCTTCATAAAATCCAGTATTGTATTGTTATGCAATGCTAATGAAAAGTTATTTTCATGCATTATAGGTATAATACAAAAGGGTTACTTAAAATAAACTCTTTTTTTTTTTTGTCGTGCCTTATTTATTTCTCCTTTTTTTAAATTTTAGATAAATTTTTTTATATCATGTTTTTGAAAATCCATAACATTTTTAAACTGATCTGTCAAAAGTTATTATTATTATAAAAAACCCTAACAGCTCTATATTCATTAAGATTTTGATAACAGGTTAAAACAGCGACTTCATGATGACACTTATGGTTCTTAAAATTATTACTGATATCAAAATAATACATGATATGAAACCACAAATTTTCAGATAAGTTTTAGGAATTTAGGATTAGTTACCATGGCTTAGTGTCAAAATGTAAAGTGATGGTAAGAACCATAAATAAACGATTGGTTAACCCAAATTAAAGAATCGAAATATAAGTAAAGATTACTAGGTTTGGTTTGTCGCTCTACGATCATTTTTCGCACACTTTAGATTAATTAGACCAGGACCTACTGTTTAACATGGATCCCGAACCCCTAACAAATATCCATGCCACTGCCAGAATTCGAACCTGAAGCTAATAGCTAGAATGCTAGCCAATTAGCCGTAAAAAGGCGTGTAAAGAATCCCAAGCTTCATCGCGCATAAGCTGACGAATTCCGAGCGCAGAAATTTTAAAAGCATAGAGATTGTGCTACTAGTGCATGTAAGCTGCTACGTCAGTCTGGCAATTAAATACGCATCAAAATCATAAAAGACATCTTCAAAGTCCAACTATCAATGTACCAACTCTTACCATTTCAGGAATTGTTGTTGTTACTAATTCCCCCTGGTGCACGAAAGTCTACACAGATCCAGAGACCCCACTGGGCCATGGCTAAGGAATTTTTTACTTTTAGCAATTTCACGAGGGCTGAAAACTGAATAAGCCTCAACACAATGCTCTACGATCATATTAGAGTGGTACTTAAGGTTTAAAGTGGATTCCAAACACTACAAACATCCATGGCACCGCCGAGACTCAAACCCGAAACCTGTGGCACCGAGCGCCAGACACTCGGTTATTCACCATTTCAGGATTGGTCACATTAAATAAAAAGTGAAAGAAAGGCTCTTGATCTAATAGAAAGAAACCTTGATTCAGCGAGCCATTACCTGCAGCATCAAGAGTGAATAAAATATTTCCAATAAATACAATAAGCATTCTAATGAATAAAATTTTAATCTAAAAAGAAATTAGAAAAGGGAGAGTTTATACCCGTGCCAAAATAGAAGAGATGCGAGATAATATCGAAAAAGCTCACTTTATCAAGAGCAAAAGAAAGATTGAATTTGAACATCGATTTGTATGTAAATTGGAAAAATATAAGAAGAATTTAATGAGGGGATACATTTTTATCCCTTTGTATTGTAAGACACAGTATGTGATGGAAATGACAAACTTTTAATAACTTGAAAAATTGTTAAGAAATATACATTATAAGAAATTTTTAAATTACATCTTTAAGAAAAGTGATCTTCTTCTTCTTCATTGGCGCAGCAGCCCTATGGTGGGATTTACTGAGATTCCGAAATTTCTTTTAAGGGATAGGGTTGGCAACGTTATACTCTACAGTCATATTAGACCGGGTCCTACTATTAAGTGTATTCCGAATCACTATAAGCCTCCATAGTCCCACAGGGGACTCGAAACTGAAACCTGTGGCACTGGGCGCCAAGCGCTAGTCACTCGGCCATCTGACACCTAACAAAATGATCACATACCTAATTTTATCTGAATTTACCGTAATGTTAACTAAATTGGACTTTATCATATTATAGGGCAAGAACGTACTTGTATTGTTGAGTGGCGTGATGCACTTTTCTTTTAAGTTACAAATGTATGTAAAAAGAGCTCTTTGATATTTTAAAGAGTATTTTGTATGAAGGAAATTTAAAGTGTATGTGTGTCATATGTCAGATGTCTGCTATAAGTTATACCGTATGCCAGAGAAAATGCAACAACGTTAACTTGAGGGTTATAAATTCGTTTCACTGACTTCGTTTCATTTCGATGTTTATATATAGCTATACATTTATGATGCTTTTGTATTGCATCGTCTTTATTTGTTGGTAAAGTATAACTTTTAACATTAAATTATATTCTTAATCACGTTAAATGGTAAGTAGGTGAAATTGGGATACTATTGACTTCATACATAAGAAATAATATTACAGATTTGCAATTGCATAAAAAACTGATTTCACCTGTTTATTAATAGTGAACTCGTGATCTACTTCCTTTTTCAATTCTCTTATTAGCTCACACTCTCCCTATATATATCTTCTTCAAATTTTCAATAGTTCATAAAATACTTTTTATTCATCCACTCAAGTTCAAATACATTTTTTAACTTGTAGTGGATGACACTGGATGTTAATACGGTTTTTCAAATATTAATTCTTTCATTAAATTTAATTAATTAATTTTAGTTTTTTTTTTTTTTTAGATTTAAGTTGCATATATCTACCAATAGATGGCGCCAGATAATCACTTTATTTATAAACGTGGTTCTTAAAACCACCTTGGAATTCCGTAACCGTTACGCCCCGGTGCCCGGACTTTCTGCAATATAGTGAAAGAAAAGTAGGAATTGACTTTAATATTTTTTTTATATTACTTGCTTATGTGCCAGAATAAAATGTCAAGAGATCACTAAATTGCAAGTCGAATAGTATGTCAATAAACGCTTCATCATTAAAACAGATTCGATAACGTGCAGATTCATCTGTTCCAAAGATGAACACAATCGACTGGATCGAAAACTAACTAATTTTAATTCCGTTGAAATAAAATAATAGTAATATATACTTTTTATGTATAAATATTAATAACATATAATTTTTAACAGTATATGAAGAACTTAATCACGTTAAATGGTAAGTAAATGAAATTGGGATGCTATTGACTTCTTAAATAAGGAATAATATAACAGATTGCCAATTGCGTAAAACTAACCTCACCTGTTTATTAATAAACTCGTGATCTACATCCCTTTTTCTATGCCGGAATTAAACATCAGCAGATCGCCAGTTTGCAAGATGGATCGCATGCCACTAAACACTCCATCATTAAAACAGCTTCGGTAACAAATGCAAATTCAACTGCTCCAAAGATGAACACAATCGGCAAGATCAAAAATTAGTTAGTAAATTATTTAGTGATTAAAATATAATTTTTAACAGTAAATGATGAACTTACTCAAGTTAAATGGTAAGTAGTTGAAATTGGGATACTATTTATTTCATAAATAAGGAATAATACTACAGGTTTCCAATTGCGTAAAATTGATCTCACCTGTTTATTAATAGAGAACTCATGATCTACATCCCTTTTTTGTGTCAGAATTAAATGCCAACAAACATGTCACCAATTTGTAAGATGTATCGTATGCCAATAAACACTCCATCATTAATATAGCTTCGATAACAAATGCAGATTCAACTGCTCCAAAGATGAACACAATCGACGGGATTGGCCTTCAACCATAGATCACGTACATCTATTATTATTTTAGGAGTTGTATAGTCGGAAGTGCGACGTCCAGATGATGATTGTAAAGAATTACAGGTTTAAACTCTCTCATTGTTGCTTTTTTTTTTTCTTCTGCTCTCCAGGTTACGTCACACCAAGAGAAAAGACCTCGCCGCAGACACGTAGAGTTGTATGAACGAGAAAGAAGATAGTTCATATTATAAATCAGGTTTTCTCTCGGCAAAGGGGACGATAGTTCAGAGCGGATTGCCTTAAACGCACGTGTAAATGGTGAGTGTCATGATATATTTTTGCTTTTTTAGGTTATAAATGTATGTAAATGAGCGCTTTGATATTTTTTAAAAGAATATTTTTGTATGAAGGAGATTTAAAGTATATATATGCCATACAGAGAAAAAGTCAACAACAACGTTAATTTGTTGTTATAAATTCATTTCATTTCGATGTTTATTTATAATCCGATATGCTTCTAAGAAGTATTTTAATTTCTTAACAAGTAATATAAAAAAAAATTAAAAGACAATTCCTTCTATTTTTTTCACTGTATTGCAGGAAGGCCTTTATAAATAATTTTCATTCATTTTTATCTGGTGTCATCTATTGGTAGATATATGCAACTTAAATCTAAAAAAGTTTTAATTAATTAATTAAATTTAATTACGGAATTAATATTTGAACAAACTGTATTAACATTCAATGTCATCCACACTACAAGTTCAAAAATTTATTTGAACTTGAGTGGATGAATAAAAGTGTTTATTAACGATTGAAAATTTGAACAAAAGATATATATAGGGAGTGTGAGCTGATAGAAGAAATTGAAAAATAGTGTTAAAATCGAATTTAGCTTTTTTTATACATGTATGACCATTCATAATTAAAATTCTAGTGTTAATCTAAATAGTGTTAATTAGTTATACTTTTATGCATGCATGACTCATTAATATGTATGACCATTCATAATTAAAAATCTAGTGTTAATCTAATTTATTCTTTTCACACATGCATGGCCATTCATAAATATGTATGACCATTCATAATTAAAAATCTAGTGTTAATCTAATTTTATCTTTTCACACATGCATGACCATTCATAAATATGTATACCCATTCATAATTAAAAATCTAGTGTTAATCTAAATAGTATTAAAAATGAATTTAGCTTTTATAAATGTATGATAATTCACAAATATGTATGACCATTCGTAATTAAAAATCTAGTGTAATCTAAATAGTGTTAAAAATATAATCTAGCTTTTTTTAATGCATGCATGACTATTCATAATTAAAAATCTAATGTTAATCTAACTAATATTAAAAATATAATTTAGTTTTTTTGTACCTGTTATGGTCATTCATGAATGTGATGACCATTCATAATTAAAAATCTAGTGTAATCTAAATATTGTTAATGATTTTAGCTTTTTTTAATACATGCATGACTATTCATAATTAAAATCTAGTGTTAATCTAACTAATATTAAAAAATCTAATTTAGTTTTTTGGTACATGTATGGAAATTCATGAATGTGTATGACCATTCATAATTAAAAATGTGTTAATCTAAATAGTGTTAAAAGTAAATTAGTTTTTTTTAATACGTGTATGATCATTCTTAAATTTTGTTGCATTTAGATATTTTATTAAAGGTGAGTAATGAGTTTATCTAATAGCCCACATAAAAACCAATTCTAGATTTCATAAAGTTATTTTTCTTTCATATTCTAACTTGATGATATTCTAACTTGATGATATTCTTAATGATATTCTAACTTGATCTTATATAAATATCCTAGTGTCACTAGATAAAAAAAAAAAAATTACAGAACAAAATTAATATAGAATAATAATAAAAAATTAATTAATACAAATTAAAATTATACAAAATGAGTTTTATCTGAGTTAAAAATAATATTTTTATATTATTTTTTTGTTTTTATCTTCATAAAAACAAAATCTCTAGAATTATAAAGTTATCTTTTATTTTCCTTTCATATGTAAACTTGATGTTCTTCTGGTATAACTATCACTTAGCGTTCACAAGATAAAAAAATGTATAGATATCCAATGAAAATGTCAACATTGAAAGTGATCAAGGACACAAAAAGTCCGCTCCCCAAAACCATGCCCGTATATTTTATGGGTAAAAAATGCTCAGGAAGAAAATAAATAATTTACTTAAAGTAGGCTTTTGTCCATGCACATCAAGAGAAATTTTCATTTTCAAAAACTTTTCAAATAAAATACAATTTGCCTCAAAATTTTCAATTATGTTTGTCGCTCCACGGTATATTTGTGCACACTTTAGGCTAATTAGACCGGGACCTACAGTTTAACTGTGGATTCAAATCACTGGCAAATATCCGTGCCACTGCGATTCGAACCTAAAACACCAAAAAGTCACAGCGCTAGCCAGTTAGCTATCAGGCCGCTGTGTGTTTGTTGATAAAGTTTACATTAAATATTTGTTTCTAATATTAAACATTTGCCGATATCAAATCAAGTACTCTGAATTTTTTGTGTTGCCCGGTTTTTGAAAGTGTAATAAACACATAGTTACAATTTTCTCAAAATATTGTCTATTGATCAGTTATGCATTTGCATTAAATTAATATTATGCATTTTGCATTAAATTAATATTATGCATTTAGTTTAAATTCTAACCGGTTTGCTAAATCGTTAAACATATTATACAGGTGACCTAACCAAAAAATTGTTCTTTAAACTAAATATTCCTCTGGCGTGTTGTCTTTAGTTTTAACTATATTTGCATAGAGCATGTTTTTTATATAATTCGGTTGGTATTAAAGTTTGGAAAATGCATAGTTCTTTATACTTATTATATTCTAATGTATGTATATACCTATAAAATATTTGCGTAACCTTTGCGAATCTAAGTGTTTTAAAGGGTAAATCATACTATAAAACCCAATTTTACAACTTAAAGACTGTTTAACAAAGTTAAAATAAAAAAATTGCTATATTTCATCCTTTTTTATTAAACAACTTGTCAAAATATCTCAAAGTGAATTTCCTCTAACCTATGAATTTAAAAATCGACACATAAAAGACGCATAAAATTTGACACATAAAAGGAAATCAGCAAAAAACATGTTTTATTTATTATCCTATGTGAACACAGGATGTTATTCTAGTATGTGATCTGTAAAGTCAATAATAAATGTGTGCCAAGAAGATCAATAAAATATGTTATTACTTCTTCATTGGCGCAAAACAGCCCCATGGTGGGCCTCGCTCGTCTGTCTATTGGCAGATTTCAAGACAGGAGATGCTTTTCTTTTTACGGGACAGGGTTGTTAGTCTTATATTCCTACAGTCATATTGCTCCACTTACGGTTTAACGTGGATTCGAACGCCACTACAAACATCCATAATAAAGCCGGGCTTCGAACCCGAAACATGGTGGTACCTAGCGCTAGCCACTCGTCCATCTGTCCCCATATATAGCAATACAAATTATACAACAGTCAATATACAACAGAAATTTTTTTCAATATACAACATTTGCTCAGTTCATTCCCACCTGCAGAGTTTTGGGGCCGTAATCGGCACATAACGATTCTTCTTCTTCTTCATTGGCGTAACAGCCCGTGGTGGGTCAAGGCCGTCAGCCTAATGGATTATCACATATTTATTTTCTTTTTGCGGAGGTATAGTTTCGGCCCTACGCCCAACAGTCATATTAGACTGGGAATAACGACTCAAAAGCAGATTCGAACCATTACAAACATGGCACCGCTGGGACTCAAACTTAAAGCTGTGTCATCGAGCGCTAGTCACTCTGTCATCAGACCCTATAGTATTTCTTAAAGCAGATTAATTTTCTTACGTACCACAAGAAACTTAAGATTTGAAAGAGTTTTATTTACAATAAACTCCAGTGTGCTACGTGTAGTTTAAATTGACATAAAATAAGAGTTTCTAAGAATAACGATGTGCCAATATCAAGTCACGTGCTCTGTATTTCATTTTGAATTGTCTGGCTTTCACACCCTAAACAGGTTGCTGTTTCAATTTTTCTCGTATTTGTCTATGGATCAGTTAGCCATTATGAAAGTTAATTGAACCAACACTGAACATTATATACTCAAGTTACGTTGATGAATTAAGCAGGGCACCACCCAGAATTTTGTGTTAGGGGCGTACTCAATAAAATAAGAAGTAACCGTGTAGGAAAGCTCATATATCATACTCAATTTTGTAAATAATGGAAAAGATATTTAAAGTCGAAATTCCATATATTAATGATTTCACTAACAATTTTATATTGCATTCATTTAATTCCAATGCATAAAAAAAGAGAACATTAAAAATTAAGAAATACTGCACAAAAAATAAAAAATTTAATTTCTAAAA
>BPLR01001306.1:0-38232 GCA_021605095.1 Caerostris extrusa | reverse complement strand
AAAAATCTTTAGCATAATCGCCTTATGTTAACTTCTGTAATGGGCTACATAATGGGCATGAAGCCAACTCTTATTATCCATCGTCCATATTGAATATGATTTTCTGTTTATGAGATATTGAGCTCGAATGAAAGGAATTTTTTTTGTCAATTAAGAATAAATTGCCAACCCAATAGAACTGTGGTACTTCAGTTAATTTCTTCCATTCAGTTTAACTTTTCTCTAGCGGCCTGCTGGCCAATTGGCTAGAGCTCTGTTCTTTGGTACCACATGCTTCAGGTTCACATCCTGGCTGGGGCATGGATGTATGTGAGTGGTTCGGAATCCATGAAAAACTGTAGATCTCGGTCTAATTAACCTAAATTGTGCACAAGATGACCGTAGTGCAACAAACCAAACCTCCCATTCTACATCATGTAGTGTTTCTGAAATAGGATTCCATTAAAAGTTTTTGCGATTATTGGCTTATTCTTCAAGTGGCCAAATTACATTCTTCTACCTCTTCTTCTTCATTGACTATGGTTCTTCGTTGACTATACTTCCTTATGGTGAGCTATTGCCAGATTTCGAGACAGGAGATATTTTATTTTTACGGTGTAGGGTTGTCAGCTCTACGTTCAATGCTTGACAGTCATATTAGACCGGGCCTTTAGTGGATTTCGACGCACTACAAACATCTATGACAAAAGACGGGACTCGAATCTGAAACATGTGGCATAGAGAGCTACAAATTGCATTCGCTACCATGAAAATTAGCTCTTCTAGAAAGAGGAAAGCAACAAAGCTTGACATGAATATTTGTGTTGAGCCCGTATGTAAATGTTTAAGATGACGCATTACGTAAGCCCTTAGTATTGATAAATTCCCCGTTAAAATTTCATGTCACTGTCATTGTTAAATCTTATTAAAGATTAATTAAAAAAGGCTAGTTTAATTAGGCACAGCTGGTAATGATCGTCTTTAAAATAAAATAAATAATAGTCGGATTTAAACATGTCTTAGTAACTTTCAATTATTTCTAAAGCATCATTTAATAATGGAAATTAATTAAGGATTAAATTAATAATGGAACTTAAATTATTTTATTTATTTACCCCATTAAATCATGTAATTTTGAAAACACATAAACCATCTGTTTGAGTTTATTTTATTATTATTTTAATCCGTTAAATGCCATCCATTTACATGTCCTACTTTTTATGTGTTCATTGCATTTATTAAAACCAATCAAACAAATTAATTATAATTACACACAGCTATCAAAAACATAATTGACGTTTCAAACATTAACATGGAACTTTAAAAGTTAATTGGTTTCTTACCAGTAATACATATAAATAATATTTTTAGATATATTTTTTTGATGGAGGGAAAGGGGCAGCTTCTGTTGTGATGGAGCACCCGTAGGTAGAAATCTGACTTGGTTCATTGCCGCGAAAGAAAGAGGGAAGTTCCTTGCGGTAGGATTTTTAGAGTGAATTACCCCTCATTTGCGTATCATATGGGAGAAACCTCGTAAAACTCCCAAGTAGATCGACGAACGAGGCAAGAGGCTGAACGTCTCAAATGTCATCGAGCTTCCTCGTTTTTGGAAACAGTGTCCATAACAATGTCGAGAGGGGATTGAACCTCAACCATATTGCTTACCAACGGCGCACATTGCCACTGAGTCACGAGTCGGGCAACATATTTATTAAAACCAATTAAACAAATAAATTATTATCGACATCTGCCAGACGCTGCTTGAGCAAGAGTCTCGAGGCCTACTGACCATTTCTCCTGAACGTCAAAGGAGACCGCTCTTGTGTGTAGGAGGAAACACGGTTACAAAATTGTACAAAGACACACAATATTTAATATACTATTTAAAATATTTAATTATAGTTTGGTGGAAAGATTCCATTTTATGCCGAAAACCCGATACTCAGCTACGTGCAGAATGCACAAAATATACTTTTCTCCAGGGAGTCTGTAGGTCAATTGAGCTATACTACAGGAAGTATAGTTACAATGGCCGAGTGATTACAGGTTTCGTGTTCGAATCCAGACGGTGGCATGGATGCTTGTAGTGGTTCGGAATCCACTTTAAACCAAAGATCTCGTTTTCATATAACTGTAGGGCGTAGGGCTGATATGTATACCCTGTAAAGAAAAAGAACCCATCTACTGTTTCGAAATTTGTTATTAAGCAGACGGCCTTGGCCCACTATGGACTGTTACGCCAATAATAAAGATGATAAAAACTTTTTTTATAATTTATACACTAGTGGCTATTAAAATTGCTACACAAGGAAGAAATGCATAATTATATATATAATTCTTCTCTACGTGTGTTTGCCACTGAACTCCTGAACCGATTGAACTGGCTTGACCGATTTTGATGAAACTTTGTGTGTGTGTGTGTGTTGACAAAACACGGAGAATGCTTTTATGTTATCATACCTGTGTTGTAAGTTGCCAACAAATGGTGCTGCAGCATATCAACTGCTACACCGTTCAACCAACCTCTCTGAAAATTGATAATAATATGTATTCGTGTATGGAAAATATGTTCGCTCTATCCACTTTATTGTTACCTGCCACCATTCAAACGATATCTATAAAAATTAGTATACACATTTATTGGGAAATAGAGAATATATTCGCGGTGTGTATTTTTCTATAATGCATTTTTTTTCGTTACAACATATGCCTGGTTCTGCTGGTATATACTATTGTGCCCAAAAAGAGGGAACAATTATTTTTTTTTTTTTTCTTCAAAAATTCTTCCAAATTTATTTTATCGCCGAATGCCTTCTGCAAAATTCTGTACGTTTCCGCAAACAAAATTGAATGCAAGTTCTTTGCTCAATGCATTCAACTTTTCAAAAATCGCCGGAATCCGTTTTAGCGTCTCACAAAGCCAAGCGTAACTCTAACAGTAATGAATATTTTGACGTCAAATTTCACACAGATGTCAAGGATAGTGCCAGCAACGTCAACCTAACAAATTAAACAACAGCAACCTAACAAAAAAAAAAATTGAAATTCCATAATCCCCTTGAATTTTAAATTGAAAATTGGTCTTACTTTTGGAGACAAAATAGGTCTTACTTTTTATACCGTTCAAACAATATCTAAAACAATTAGTATGCACATTTATTGGAATATTTAGAATATATTCGCAATGTGTAGTTTTCTGAAATGCATTTTTTTTTTTTTTTTTTTGCATTACAACGTATGCGTGGTTCTGTTAGTATATATATATATACACACTCAAGAGCCAAAACATTATGACCACCCCTACATTTTGCAATGAACTCGCCTGGATGACGTGGAAGGCACGTGATCAGGTGGAAATGGTATTTAACTGGTATTAAGTGGTGGTATTAATCCATGCCAAGGCGGGTTGAAGCTGTGTTTGCGCAACAAAGATGGGCCAACTCGTTATTGACAGGTGGTCATAATGTTTTGGCTCTTGAGTGTATATATATATATATTTAAGTGTACAATAAAGTGTGTGCATGTGTTGAAATGATAAAGTATGTGGTAGTGTTGAATTGAAAGGACAATGAATCACCAGCCCGATTCTCATCAGTGGTCGAACTTATCGTGCTACTGGAAGCAATCTTAATAGTATTGGTATGTACGGAATGCACACAAAGATTACTGCATATCTTTTGCTTTGCATTTGTATGAAACTACATCAGTATTATAATAATATTAATTATATGTTTTCTTTTTCTTTCTAGGTAAGTGGAAATTTATATGATGTCTTAATAGAAACATAAAAAAGGTATGCTTTTGAAAATGTTTTTGTTATTTATTATGGAATCTCTTAAATCCAATGCCATCGTTAAGGTTTTTAAAGAGTCGTGTGGAACAAAGCATTATGATAATCTCTTCAGTAAGCGTAGGTCTATTTTTGACCTTATCCTTGTGATGGTGCCAATGCTTGCAACGGAACATCCTACTTGCTCGTTAAATCTTGTTGTCATGTTTGCAACGATATTCGACCTATTATTTTAAACTCATTAGTTGAGATTGTGAAATTCGTGGTCATTCTTCAATTCCTTCTATTAGCTGACACTCTCCCTATATACACTGAAGTGACAAAAGTCATGGGATACCTCTTAAAATCGTGTCGGCCCTCCTTTCGCCCGGCGAAGTGCAGCAACTCGACGTGGCATGGACTCAACAAGTCGTTGGAAGTCTTCTGCAGGAATATTGAGCCATGCTGTCTCGATAGACGTCCATAATTGTGAAAGCGTTGATGGTGCAGGATTTTGGGCACGAACAGACCTCTCGATGATGTCCATAAATGCTCGATGGGATTCATGTCGGGCGATAGGTGGTCAGATCATTCGTTGGAATTGTCCAGAATGTTCTTCAAACCAATCGCGAACAGTTGTGGCCCGGTGACATGGCGCATTGTCATCCATAAAAATCGCATCGTTGTTTGGTACATGAAGTCCATGAATGACTGCAAGTGATCTCCAAGTAGCTGAACATAAGCATTTCCAGTCAATGTTCGGTCCAGTCGCACCAGAGGACCAAGTCCATGCCATGAAAAACAGCCCACACCATTACGGAGCACCAGCTTGAAAAGTGCCTTGCTGACAGTTTGGGTCCATGGCTTCATGGGGTCTGCGCCACACTCGAACCCTACCATCAGCTCTTACCAACTGAAATCGTGACTCATCGGACCAGGCCACGGTTTTCCATTCATCTAGGGACCAACCGATATGCTCACGTACCCACGAGAGTCGCTGCAAGCGATGTCGTTCTGTCAGTAAAGGCACTCGAGTCGGTCTTCTGCTGGAATAGCCAAATTTCTCCGCACAGTTCTAACAGACAAGTCCCTTGTACGTCCCACATTGATTTCTGCAGTTATTTGACGCAGTGTTGCTTGTCTGTTAGAATTTACGACTCTTTGCAGACGTCGCCGGTCTCGATCGTTAAGTGCAAGGGTCGACCAATGACTGCGCTGTCATTGGTGGGATGTTATGCCTGAAATTTCATACTCTCGGCACACTCTTGACACAGTGGATCTGGGAATGTTGAATTCCCTAACGATTTCCGAAATGGCATGACCCATGCGTCTAGCTCCTACTAACATTCCGCGTTCAAAGTCTGTTAATTCCCGTCGTGCGATCATCATCACGTCAAAACCTCTTCACATGAATAACTTGAACAGAAATTAAAGCTCTGTGAAAGCACTGCACATTTATACCTGTTCTACGCGATGCTACTGCCATCTGAAAATTTGCATATTGCTATCCATGACTTTTGTCACTTCAGTGTATATCTTGTTCAAATTTTCAATCGTTCATAAAATAATTTCTATTCATCCACTCGAGTTCAAATACATTTTTTAAAAACTTGTAGTGGATGACACTGGATGTTAATCCAGTTTTTTCAAATATTAATTCACTAATTAAATTTAATTAATTAACTTCAGTTTTTTATAAATTTAAGTTGCATGTGTCTGTCAATAGATGGCGCAAGATGCAAGAGAAAAATTTCAATTTGAAATGAAAAACCTTTCTTTTCCAATTCATACTATTAGTTCACACTCTCTCTCTATATATATTTATACATATATCTTATTCAAATTTTCAATCGCTAATAAAATTCTTTTTTTATTCCTCCACTCAAGTTCAAATAGATTTTTTTCAACTTGTAGTGGTTGGCATTGTTAATACAGTTTTTTTTTAAATAGTAATTCATTAATTAAATTTAATTAATTAATTTTAGTTTTATATGGAAGAACATTTTTTTCTTATAAAAGATATTTAGTAGGATATAAATTTAGGAATAAATACCGTCAGTGGCGAAGCGTGTAGATCGCTGGAAAAAATTTATTTTTCAGATTCTTTTTTTTCATTCTGGGTTGTAGTCTGAGTGAAGGAGGAAACAAAATGGAAAATGAAACATGTGAATAAATGAGTGAGACAGATGAAAGGTGTGTGAGAGAGAAATTTTTTTCTAACTTAAAAAATGAATGAAAATTATTTATAAAGGACTTTCCGCCAATATAGTGAAAAAAAAAAAAAATAGAATTGACTTTAAATTTTTTTTTATATATTACTTGTTTATTGTTATTTTATAGTTTTTTTTTTCCCCATTAGAGATTCATTATCACTATTGTAATTTTAACAGAAATTATTCATAAATATATTTCATTTTGCAAGAAAATTCTCCGATCAGTTTAACCGGCGTCTTACTCCTTTATCAGCCATTACTCCTTTTTAAAAGTAGAGAGGTCTGGGATGTTAGACTAAACTTTTATACACTTTTTATTCATTTTTTCCAATTAGCATATACATTTTTTTTTCAAATTAGATATTACCTATACATTCTTTTTCTTGAGGAACTAAATCAAATTATACATAATTTTACAAAGTATTGTTAATAACCACATTTTTATACCGATTGAGGCTATTTCTAATTAGTCTGATTTCCTTCCCTAAAATGGTTGGCCAACCTTCTTAAGGAATGGCAGAAATCCCTCGTCGCTTGAATAATTGAATTGCTTTCGTTGCTGGGTAATAGGTAATCCCTCCATTGGATCTTCTTTTCTTCCCTTCCTGTTGCATCTTCCCGTCGGATGCATCCTGCTCATAACGGTAATCCCATCACCTCCTCAGACACGGGAGCACTTTATGAATATTTCCCCCTGGAAAAGAAATAAATAGACTCCGTGGAGATTTTTCTTTCTTGTAAAATGAAACCATTTGGAAGAAATGTCTTGCATTAGATGAAGTGGTATTGGCTTTAAATTATACTATTGATTTGCACTTGGATCTGCCATTCGTTAATGGAATGGAATGGTAGGTATGTTAAAGGGGCATCATGTCAGAGTAACTGGCGCTTGGTGATATGGGCTATGGGTTCGAGTCCCAACGGTGCTATGGATGTTTTTAGTGATTCGGAATCCACTTTAAAACGTAGCTCCCGATCTAATATGACTGTACAGATTTGGGGTAAGATTGACAGCCATACCTCGTAAAATATATATATATATATATATATATATATATATATATATATATATATATATATATAGCGAGGTATGGCTGTCAATCTTACCCCAAATCTGTACAGTATCAATATACCAATACAGTATAATATATCAATATATCAATATATAATATATAATATATCAATAATAATATACAGTATAATATATCAATATACCAATAGCCATACCTCGTATATATATATATATATATATATATATATATATATATATATATTATATATATATATATATATATATATATAATTATGGCTATTGGTATATTGATATATTCCAATTAGCATAGATAATACCCTACATTCTCCTTCTTCTGGAAGAACTAAATTAAAATATACATCATTTTACAAAATAGTATTAATATACACATTTTTATACCGATTGAGGCTGTTTCTAATTAGTCTGATTTCTTCCCTAAAATGGTTGGCCAACCTTCTTAAGGAATGGCAGAAATTCCTCGTCGCTTGAATAATTGAATTGCTTTCGTTGCTGGGTAATAGGTAATCCCTTCGTTTGATCTTCTTTTCCTTCCCTTCCTGTTGCCTCTTCCCCTCGGATGCATCCTGCTCATAACGGTAATCCTATTACCTCTTCAGACTCGGGAGCGCGTTATTCATATTTCCCCATGGAAAAAGAAATAAAGTCGACTCCGTGGAGGTTTCCTTTCTTGTAGTATGAGAACACTTGGAAGTAATGTCTTGCCGTTAGATGAAGTGGTATTTGCTTTAAACTCCACTATTGCTTTGGATTGCTTTGCACTTGGATCTGTCATTAGATTATGAAATGGTAGATATATAGTATGGCTTGTGGCTGAGTAACTAGTGTTACGCTCGTTGTCAAGGGTTTTGGGTTCAAGTCCCGGTGGCGCCATGGATGCTTGTAGTGGTTCGGAATCCACTTTAAACCGTAGGTCCCGGTCTCATATGAACAGAGATTTGGGCTGTTGGTTGACAACCCTAACCCGTAAAAAAGAAAAGGATTCCTGTTTTAGAATCAGTCAGTAGGTGGACGGCCATGGTTCAACGTGGGCAGGGCTGTCATATATAGTTCTAGTACTCGGTACCACAGGTTTCGGGTTCGAGTCGCGGTGGTGCCTTGGATGATTGTAGAGGTTCGAATCCACTTTAAACAGTAGGTTCTGGCCTAATATGACTATAGAGTTTTCGGCTTACGGCTGACAACCCTACCCCCGTAAAAAGAAACCATATCCTATTTCGAAATCTGTTTGTGGGCCGACGGCCATGGTCAAACATGGGCATTGCTGTCATATATAGCTATGGCCTTCGATATCCCAGTTTTCGTACTCGAGACCAGGAGATGACATGGATGTTTTCAGTTTTTCGGAATCCACTTTAAACCGTAGGTCCCCCTCAAAGATTTATTAACTCTATAACAAATTTAACAGAAATTATTTATAAATATATTTCATTTTGCACGAAAATACTTTTATCAGTCTAGCAAACATTTTACTTTCCCTTAACTTTTTTTTTTAGGTACTAGACAGGTCTGGCATATCAGACCTGACTTGTTATACACTTTTATACTTTTTTTAATTAAGCATTCCCTTATACATTCTTCTTCCTCCTTAATTTTTAAATTTTATTAAAATATACTACATCATTTTACAAAGTAACATAAGCATTATTAATATATACATTTTTATACCGATTGAGACGGTTTTTAATTCTTCCGATTTCTTCCGTAAAATGGTTGGCCAACCTTCTTAAGGAATGGTAGAAATCCCTAGCCGCTTGAATAATTGAATTGCTTTCGTTGCTAGGTAATAGGTAATCCCTCCATTGGAACTTCTTTTTCTTCCCTTCCTGTTGCATCTTCCCTCCGGATGAATCCTGCTCATAACGGTAATCCTGTTATCTCTTCAGACACGTTATTAATATTTCCCCTTAAAAAAAGAAATAAAGTAAAGTAGACTCCATGGGGCTTTTCTTTCTTGTAATATGAGACCATTTGGAAGGAATGTCTTGCCGATAGATGAAGGGGTGTTTGCTTTAAATTCTACTATTGCTTTGAAATGCTTTGCACTTTGGTCTGCCATTCGGTTATGGAATGATAGATATATTAGCGGGGCCTGATGGGCGAGTAACTGACACTCGGTGACACGGGTTATGTGCTCGAGTCCAGGCGTTGCAACGGATGTTTGTAGGGGTTCGTTATCCATTTTAAATCGTAGCACTCCGTCTAATATGGCTGTACAGAGTTGGGCGTAAGTTTGATAGCCCTACCTCATAAAAAATGAAAATGTCATGTTTCAGAATCTGCTAGTTATTCATATATATATATATATATATATGATTTCTTGGGCCTGATGGTTGAGTGTCTTGCTCTCAGTAACGCAGGAAGGAATGTCTTATCATTAGATGAAGTGGTGTTTGCTTTAAATTCTGCTGTTTCTTTGGAATGGTTTGAACGTTGATCTGTTATTTGATTATGGAATGGTAGATAAGTTTCGGGTTAGAGACCCGGCGGTGCTGTGGATATTTGCAGGCGTTCCGAATACACTTTCAAACACATTTCATAGATCTAATATGATTGTAGAGCGTAGGGCTGATAATCCTACGACGTGAAAAGAGAATATCCTGTCTCGAAATCGTTCAGTAGGCAGACAGCTTTGGGCCATCATGGGGCTGTGGCGTCAAGGAAAAATTTGTGTAACAGATTCAGAGTTGGGGCCTGAATGGCTGAGTGTCTAGCGTTCTGGTGTTCGGTGCCACATGTTTCTGGTTCGAGTCCCGGCGATGCCATGGATACTGTGTAGTGGCTCTGAATCCACTTTAAACCGTAGGTCTCTGTCTAGTATTATCGTAGAGCGTTGTCTTGATGTTTAGTCAGTCTTTAACTTTCGGGGTCCCTCGCGAAAGTGAAACTGCATATAGCCTTCAGCCATGGGCCTGACATGGGGTCCTCTGGACCTTTTGTAGTCTTTCTACACCAGGGGTAGTAGTTACAACAACAGACTCAGAGTTAGAGTGTACGCCGGAGAGCCCACGGAATCGTATCCACATTTTGTCACTACAATTTTGAGCGAATGCCATAGTGGATCGAGGGGAAGGGGTCCTTATGTTCCTTCTCTTCGTCTCCAGCTCACTACCTACTGGCTTACGGATTTAACTTATCCATCCTCGAAATTGACATAGAAGCTTTCATCTCGGAATGGACTTGTCTAATTTAAAACCAAGCACTTTTGGTTTGGAAACCTAATGCGTTATCCACTTGGCAACTCTAATTACATTTTATAATAGAAATTTTCTTTTCCTTCTTTTTTTTTTTTTTTTTCATTTTTAAACCATTCTACATCTGTTTGATCTATCTGTTTGTTTATTTTTACTGATGATATGAACATCTGTATTAAAAAAGTCAACCTTTAATATTCTAGTTGTTAATTTGCTAACGATGGGGCCTGAATGGCCGAGTGTCCTCCCTGGCGTTCGGTTCCACGGGCGTTCGAGTCCCGGCGGTGCTATGGATATATGTAATGGTTCGGAATCCCCTTTAAGCCATATGTCTCGGTCTCATATGACTCATATGACATACACAAAAGATTTTATCACAATCGGCCCAGCCGTTAAGGAGGAGTTCAGTGACACACATATACAGAAGAATTATATATATAAAGAATGGAATTTATAGAGAAGCTATTTATTATCTAGAAAAATCTAAAAAACCCATTAAATATCTAGCAAATGTGACAAAAAAGATCTCTGTAAAGTAAAAAGTAAAGGCCTCAAAAGTAAAGCACTCTGATAAAATTAATTCCCTTTCAATTGAGTTATTAACTGTTAACATGTTTTATTTTTAACACACATATCATTATCAACCTACTGTTCTCATTTCCATAGAGTGCAGATACTTCTCTTTCACAATGAAGCCATACACAAGCACATAAAGACATCCTCCGCCAAACTCTTTAAGAATTGTGAGAGAGATGAACAGTTTCGGCACAAAGACCTTGACACATAGTACGCTCCCCATTGTAGGACTCATACATTTATGTATGAAACATACCCTATTTGGACAGAATCCAGTTTTTATTCCAGGGTGTTTACAGAATGAGTTACTTTCCTGCTGACTTTTCAGCTCTTCTTTTTGTGTATCGTTTTTTTTATGCTACATCACAGAACACATATATTACCTATAAAATTTCTAGGATCTTTTATAACAGTAAGCAGTTTTATACTGTCCAGAAAAATTTTGTTATATGTAAAGTTTTTTTTTTTTTTTTTTTTAATTTCATCCATCATTACTGATCAAATGTAGGTCACATTTTTATCATAAGTAGATTATTAAAAAAAAAAAAAACCGCAAATTTTTGTGTCTTTTTTTGTTCACTTGACTGTATATATCTTTAAAGCTGCATTATCTGACATGAGTTATTTAAAAATATTAAAACATTTTTTCATCATTTCTAGTATCTAGTACATATACCTAGAAAAAATAATAATATTTATTAAATAATTCTCCGACACTACAGTCCATGTTGGACCATGGCCTAGTGCTAAATTCCGAAACAATAGAGGTTTTCTTCTTACGGGATAGTCAGCCCTACGCCAAATGCTCTACAGTCGTATTAGACTGGGGTCTGATGGCCGAGTGACTAGCGCTTTGACATTCGGTACCACAGATTTCAGGTTCGATTCCCGGCGGATCCATGGATGTTTGTAGTGGTTCCGAATCCCCATTTAAGCGGTAGAGCTCGGTCTCCTATGACTGTAGAGCGTCACATAATCCAACCAGACTTCTCATCCACATCATTTCCAAACTGTAAAGGGGCAACTCAGCTCTAGTCACAGTGATGTAATGTGATGAGGTAGTAATTGTCATATCAGATCTTAACCTAAGGTTTAAAGTGGATTTCGAACATCCATAGCACCATCGGGACTCGAACCCAAAACACAGGGCATCGAGTGCTTGTCACTCAGCCATCAGGCCCCTATATTTAATGTACTACATTTAAATTCTTTAAAACATCTACAGCAATTTAAAAAGTCATTAATAAAAATATAACATATTGAAATTAGAAATTTCAATATAATTTTGAAATCACTATTGTTCAAATCACTTTTGTTATATCAAATCCCTTTCATTGACATTTATTTATTATCTAGAAAAATCTGAAAAAGGCTGTAAAATATTCAACAAATGTGATATAAAAAATCACTACTCTTAGAAAATCAAATCACCTTGTTAACGGTTAACATGTTTTCCTTTTAAAAAAAAAAACCATTCATATCATTATTAACCTACTCTTCTCATTTCCATAGATAGCAGATACTTCTCTTTTTACCATGAAGCCACATACAAGCACATAAAGACATCCACCAACAAACTCTTTAAAGGAGTGTGTGAGAGAGATGAACAGTTTTTACAGTTTTGGCACAAAGACCTTGAGACATAGTACGCTCCCATTGTAGGATTCATACATTTATGTATGAAACATACCCTATTTGGACAGAATCCAGTTTTATTCTTTAGGGTGTTAACAGAGCGAGTTACTTTTCTGCTGACTTTTCAGCTCTTCTTTATGTGGCGTTTTTTTTTTATGCTACATCACAAAACACATATATCACCTATAAAATTTCTAGGATCTTTTATACAGTAAGCAGTTTTATACTGTATATATAAAAAAAAATATTTTGGAAAAAAAAAAAAAAATTTTTTTTGTTTTTAATCTATCATTACTGATCAAATGTAGGTCACATTTTTTTGATCATAAGTAGATTATTTAAAAAAAAAAAACATAAGAGCAAATTTTGACGTCTTTTTCTTGTCAATTGACCCAGTATATTTTATTACTAACGTGCACTTTCTTTCCATGAGTTGTTTTAAGATATTAAAACATCTCCTTCACTGGTTTGGGAATCCACGTTAAAAGTTGTACTGAGCAAATGTGCAAAAAATGACCGTACCAATCAAACCAAACCACACCTACTGGGTTAGGTGGCACAGGCTTCCGTGTTTTAGTCTCGGTGGTGCCATGGATGTTTGTAGTATTTCGGAAACTTTAAAAACGACTTTTTTTAGGTTTTTTTTTTTCTTATATGACTGTAGAGCGTGTCAGACAATCCTACTCCGTAAAAATTAAATCCTCACGAGTGACTAACGCTCTGGCTCTCGGTGCCATAGGTTTCGGGTTCGAGTCTCGGCTGTGGTATGTTTGCAGTGGTTCGGAATCCACTTTAAGCTTTAAGTACCGGTCTTTTTAGCTCTCATGTGCTCAAGATGACCGCAGAGGATAAACCAAACCAGACCAAATCGTGAGAAGAAAAACGTTATATTACGAAATCTGCCAATAGGCAGACGGCATTGACTGTTGCTAGCATGAGACCGGTATTCATTTAATTTGGCAAAAAATGTTTTAAAACTTTGCTCTAGGTCAAATGCTTTTATCTCAATAGTTCCCTGGAAGATGCCAGCTTTTCAATTTACCACTAAATAATGAAAATCCTAGCTAGATATATATATAATAACAATAATAGTTTAACAAAAATATTTATCAAAATTTTTTATTTATAAAAAAGTTATTCACTAATTTATCACCGATTTAAACATGATATGAAATTGACAAAAATAGCTAATTAGTTATTTTTACATAATTAATCAATTCTTAATGATTATAATTAACTTTCTTGCCGTCTTGCCACAGACACGAGACAAAATGGAAAGTTATTTTTTTGTTCACATTTTTTATAAATGTTATTCGTATAGATATGTTTTATTTGAGAAGAATGAAGAAAACTTCTAGGTAATTGATGTCGGTCGCATGTTTCAAAAAACATGTCATTTTGGCACAATTAACTAGATTCTAATCAAGCCCCTTTACCACAAACTATGTCCCTGCTAACATTGAATTGGTAAGTCATGGTTCTTCTTCTTTCTTCTTCGATATGTAAGAGGGCCTGATGGCTGAGTGACTGGCGCTCTGGGGCTCGGTACCACAGACTTCGGGTTCGAGTAACGGTCCTTCGGGTCCGGCTGTCCCATGGGTGTTCGTAATGGTTCGGAATCCACTTTAAACTGTAAATCCCGGTCTAATAGGCATTGTTACTCCGCGTCCAAATATTATTTCAAGTTACAAGTGCGCCTCGGATAGTGCTAAGTGAGTAACATCGATGCAGCCCTTATGGCATAAAAGATCACGCTCTAAGTATTTGACGACTGCATTAGAAAAAAATCTTCAATAAAATAATATTCAATATATTGCATGATGGGCCTGAATGGCCGAGTGGCTAGCGCTCTGGCGCTCGGTGCTCAGGTTTCGGGTTCGAGTTGAGCACTTCGGTGCCATGGTTGTTTGTAGTGGTTCGGAATCCACTTTAAAAATTAGGTCCCGGTCTCATAGGATCGTAGAGCGTTGCGGGGGCATTGAGTTACTCCGCGTCCGTGGCTTATCTTCAATTACACGCGCCCCCTGGGTAATGCAATGTGAACGTCTCTGCAGCACTTGCCTTAGACATCCAAAGACCAGTTCTGTCTGTGTTTGCCAGCTGCAATAGAAAGAAAAAACCTATTCCATGATAACAACTACTTTTTTATTTGTAACTAATCCAACTTAGTGATAAAAGCTAAAATAACTGCAAATTATCACACCAATTAAAAAAAACCTTTCTTGACTTCATATTAAAGATTTAAATTCAGTGACTCTATAGTACTGCGGATATTCAGACAATAATTGCATTCCCATCCTAATCAATCTTCCTGTAGGCAAAACAGATATCTTATTTCCATTATTCCAGATTGAAAAGTTTTGCGGGTTCGATTTGGAAACCAGCACCGTGGCAAAAGTGATACGAAGTAAAAGTGGTTTTAAGAGAAGATCAAAAGCACATTTTCTGGGGATGGGGGAGGGGGAATTTTCCGATGGGAGATGGGAGAAATTTTCGCCACATTAAACACCGGGGCCCTGGAAAACTTTTCTTTCTTTGGAGTCAGAAGCAAAACGAATTCAAATAATTTCTTCTTCTTCTAGAAATGAATATGTCTCGAATTCGAGAATTTTACAGCTTCGCGAATTTTTTATGATAATTGAAATGGAATCGCGTTTGCGTTACCTCATCTGGAAAAAGGGTAGAATTTACGGCTTTCATTAAAAATACTTTTTTACTTTTTACTCTAAAAAGAATCATTTGCGTGAAACTGCTTCTATTATATTGAAGTTATCTATGCCATTCATATAGCAACAACAAGTATAATTCATTAAAAATCTTATTTTTAGAGAAAGGCATATACATACATATGTGTGTGTATGCATGTATGTGTGTGTGACTTGTGTGTGTGTGTGTGAGTGTGCATGTGTATCTGTCAATGTATGTGTGTGTGTGTGTGTGTGTGTGTGTGTGTGTGTGAGTGTGCATGTGTATCTGTCAATGTATGTGTGTTGGTGTGTGTGTGTGTGTGTGTGCGTGTGTATATATGTGTGTGTAGTCTGTATATAACTTATGTGTCTGTTTATGTATGTGTCTGTTATGTATATGTATGTGTATATATATATATATGTATGTATGTGGGTATGTATGCATGTATGTATCTACACTCAAGAGCCAAAACCTTATGACCACCTGTCAATAACGAGTTGGCCCACCTTTGGCGCAACACAGCTTCAACCCGCCTTGGCATGGATTAATACCACCACTTAATACCAGTTAAATACCACTTCTACCTGATCAGGTCATCCAGGTGAGTTCATTGCAAAATGTAGGGGTGGTCATTATGTTTGTGTGTAATGTATATGTGTGTATATATATATGTATGTATCTATGTGGGTGTATGTATGTACTATGTCTGCATGCATGCAGGTGTGTGTGTGTGTGTGTGTGTGTGTGTGTGTGTGTGTGTGCATGTGCATGTATATATATATATAAATTGTAGTGTTTGCTATATTTTTCTACTGTCTTATTCTGTATAAATATTTGAATTGCAGTGTGCAGGTTGTGCAACCAGAATGTAACTGGGTGTGGTTGGGTTGAGACACATGTTGGAGAACTCACAGCTTTATTGACACACGCGCATACAGTTTAGAGGCATACAATATTTAACACATTTAAAGACAGTGAATTATAACATTTAAGTATTTCACTTCTAATCCTAAAACCCGATACTCAGATATACGCAGGGTGCGAGAAATATACTTCCTTACTAGGTGAGAGTTATGTAGGTCAACTGTCCATTTCTCCTGAACGTCACAGGAGACGCTTATGTCAGTGAGTTAGAGGAAGTACAGGTACAGAACGAATAGATGTATAAAGCAGCATTGGATCATTGTATTTTTTACATATCAACCGCATTTCAAATGATTGGTGTAGTTGGGTGTAAAAATCAGAGAATAGGAAACTTAATTTTTATGAATTATCCCATATACATAAATAATTTGAAAAGTTTTTCGTGCAGTCTCTATTCGCCTATACACACTTTTTGATCCCACAATCAAAAAACCCGATACTCGGTTACGCAGAGTACGCGAAATATACTTTCTCATGGTGAGGGAGAGCCAGCCGGTCAACCGACCATTTCTCCTGAACTCAAAAGGGGCGTTCTTGCTAGTGGGCGAGTGGATAGGAGAAGCATGGTTATATCATGTTTATTAAATAATTTACTTCATTATTTTTTTTCACCTTTTTTTTTTTTTCATTGGCGAAGTCAAAATTCACATACAAGAAATTCTGACTTTTTCGTGGTTTTAGTATATTTTTAAATTAAATATTTTCGGTTGTTTTTAAACTTCCACTCTCATAGTTACGCATAAATAAAAATTGCAGATATTTTCTTCACACTTGAAATGGAGCATTCTTTCATTTGCATTCCAATATCTGCCAATACCCTCCTACATTATGGTACAATAGTATTTTATTACAGAAACCTATTCAGTTAATCAAACATGATGATTTAACAAGTGCCTTAACTTATTTTACTTTAATTTTCTTATGTGGAACACATTTTAATCCAAGCTTGTTAGAATTAAATAGTATAGTTAACTATACATTCAAATATGGCAAGATAATGTAAAATATGTTTAACAAATAAAAAGTATAATAAAATGTAATACAAATAAAATATAATAAATACAATAAATTATAATTAAATTTATTTCATTATATTATATATGCAAACTGTGAGAAAACTATGCTATTTTTAATTCATTATTTTTTTTTATTTGTGCGTTTTATGTTAATATTTTTAGCATTTGTGTTAACACAAATGCAAATATGGAAAGGTAATGTAAAATATGTTTAACAAATAAAGTATAATAAAAATAATTACAAATAAATACAATAAACATAATTACAAATAAAATATAAAAATACAATAAATTATAATAAAATTTATTTTATTATATTATATAATGCAAACTGTAAGAAAACTATGCTATTTTGAATTCATTATTTTTTTTTTTTTGTGCGTTTTATGTTAACATTTAACATTTGTGTTAGCGTTATGTTAACATTTAACATTTAGCCTTTAGTATTTAATTAAAAAAATACCTGCATCTTTTTTACTTGATTGGAAAAAGACATTCGTAAATAGGCACTCGCTAAGAAAAAACTAAACGCGCGCAATATATCAAAGCGGCATTTTAAAAAAACTTGTTTCATTTCAATTGATTCGTAGTTCTTCGTCTAAACTTTATTTTAAAAACAACATTAAATCTTGTTTAGACAAGCTACATAAAAAAATAAAAGAGTCAGCAATTTAAAAGTCAGATTTTTACTTCAAACTTTCTGTGTTCTAAATGTCAGGAGTAATTGAAAATCAGGTTAGTTTTAAAATGAAAGACTTTTTTTCTCTTTCATCTCAGTTACATTTTCAAAATCGTATTAGTGATAGCTAATATAAATGATTTATTGCAAAAACAGCATTTGATTTCAAATATTTCTTTAATATGTCGATATTTATTTCAAATTAAAAACGAATTTCCTACCATTAGATTTCTTGAAATACATCATACACTTGAAATAGACGTTCCTCACATGTTTTAAAACCTTGATATTTATATTAAAATAATCTACAGTCGATTATTAATTTTTTGATAAGTAAAATGCATTAAATCATCATGAAATCTTATAAAAATTTGCTTAACATTTTATTTGTTCGGTTTAATAATGCGTTTCCAGATAATTATCAATTTATTAATAGTATATAATATCATATACACCGCAGGTTTCGGTTAGAGTCTCGGCGGTGCCATGGATCTTTGTAGTGGTTTGAATCCACTTTAAACCATAGGTCGTGGTCTATTATGATTGTAGAGCATTGTGAGGATAGTGTTGTTACTCGCATCCGTAGCATATCTTCAAGCTACACGTGCCCTTTGGGGTAGTGCTAAATGAGTAACAGCGGTGCAACCCTTGCTTATATTTTTAGTATACGTATTAAAAAATTATACATTATTATAATATTGTAATGTTCTTAATTTTTTCTATTAAAAAATATCAAATGAATATATGAGGGGGAGGAATGGAAACTGCATACTTTCCAGCCCACCTGATGCCTTGACTTCTATTATTCAAATAGAAGTAGGTGTAGTATAGTAACCTCTTATGGTCCATTTAAATAACGTTGTATCTGCTACAAATATATCACTATATTTTTAACAGGTGAATTACTCAAGAATTATATGAAAAACAACAGATAAACTCTAACAGTTACAGCTACTCCGACAGAATTTGGAAAATTTCAAATGAAATGTGACCTAATATTCGTTAATACGATTAATTCGATACGTTAATATACGTATGTTAATTCGACTCTAATATAATAATGTTCAAATATATCACCTATTTCAAATAAATATACATATGCATACAGGGGATAATAAAAATCCTTCCCAATATAAAAATCCCTACCTGAAATGTTATATTTGTCATCGCGTGGATACAATATGGTGCTCTCCCATTTGTGAAATCTTCTGACAAACGTTTCTTAGCATAATAGTTTGGTGACAGACATATTCTTCTGCCAACTCACGTTACCGTGACCACCAAGTTCCCTCGATCTCACACCAACAGATTTCTAGTTATAAGTATGAATGAAATCTAAAGTATATTCCTTTAATCAAATTGTATCTGATTTGAACTATGCCATTGGACGTCAGATTCAACAGATTCCTCTTTACATGGTGCGTGCTTCAGTGTCCTCCATCCTGTGCCTCATGTAAAATGTCATCGTGTTAGAAAAAGGTCACATGGAAAATTTGGGAAATACATTCAAATGTTCTGCTTTATATTACTTCTCTATTTTTATTGGTTGTTTTTGCTTTTCTTCTTGGTCTATCTAGCGCTGGCTATTTTCTTGCTATAGGTACTGTTCCATGTTATTTATGGTTTTTCACTATGGAGATCACATTCCAATGAAAAACGCAGGTGTTGCCAAATGATATTTTCGAAAGTCTGTCACTGTAGCTGTAATTGTTAGAATTTATCTGTTGTTTCTCATATGATTCTTGGGTGCATACCCCAAAATATTTGAAACAAATTTCATTTAATTTTTATGAATAGTGAGATAGTTCGGGACTCGTAGACGGAGAATATTTTTTTTAAATTACTATATTATTTATATATGAAGCCTGATGGCCGAGTGAATAGCGCTCTGGTTCTCGGCTCCACAGGTTTTGATTCGCGTCCTGGCGGTGCCAAGGAGTTATTCAGTGATTCGGAATCCATGGAGTTATTCAGTAGGTTCCGTTCTAATATGGCTATAGAACGTTGTTCATAGGGTTGACAACCCTACCCCATAAAAAGAAAAACATTTCCTGTCTCAAAATCTGCCAGCAGGCAAATGGCCTTGGCCCACCATGGGGATATTGTGCCACTTGTTGGGATGATTACGATATTATATATATATATATATATATATTTCATACGAATATATCAATTATATTCCTATTTCATATTTGAAACATACTGCCAAATGATCATCTGCTCACCGCTTTGTAGTTTGTACTTGGGAAAACAGGCCCTTTATCCCCTTTACGAAAATAACATCCAGTCCTCTTTTGATTGTTATAAATCTTTTGATTCCACACCAAAATCCGACAACAGACCGAACGGTAATTTTTGGCCCGTTTCAATTTTCATCGAGACCGCAGCAAACCGGTTTGGTACTCCGTGCTCAAACCTATCGCGAGATAATGTGGGCACTGCTTGGTGTATGCTTCTAGTCAGAGTGATTTGCATTTACAAGGTGTAAAAGACCTTTTTGGATACAATATGATTAAGGGTGAATTGAAATGTACCCTGCATAACAACGAATATGATTCTCAAAATAATCCGTACTTGTTCAACAATCCAACCAAGGTTCATGAGTAAGGAGTAAAGTTTTCATTTATCCTGTGACTTCCATACGCTTTCTTACAATGTAGATTGATTTTCCTTCAATGTCTGCCGGAAGAGTACAGAAACTAGGTTGACTAACTGGATTACCTTCAATCGCGAACTCCATTTCGACAACTACAAATACAAATCGCTATTCCGATAATTTCATTTGTCTACAGAGTTACAAGTGCATTTCCCACTGAGGTAGAGTTGCATTTGACGGACTGGAGCATTTTCAAGGCTTATTGTATTTGAAAAGAGGACAATTTCTCGCAGAGATATCCTAGAAATAAAGCACATTAATACAACCGTATGGAGCCTCTTTCTAAGGAATACTTCATTAAACCACGATAGCTTGTCATTTCAAACGCATAGCGAATTTATACTATGCGATTGAAAAGTCGCTGTACGTAAGGGTTTATTATTAATCTTGCTTATAATTACAAATGTAATTCATGTTCTATAGATAATTTCACATGACGGATCCATAGTCTAACTCCCCTAATGTATATAAAAAGATGCCTTTATCATGCATTATAAGTTGTTATGTATATAGATTCAAAGAATATTTCTCTATTTTTGTGATTTCAGTTTGTTAAGTTTTTAAAAAATATTCGTGATTATATGGTACGAAATTAATAAATAGTATGGCGTAAAAAATCATAACAATAATAAATAGTAATTATTATAACATTAACAAATATTATGGCGTAAAAAATCATAACAATAATAAATAAATTATTATAACATTAACAAATATTATGGCGCAAAAGATAACATATTATGCTTTCATAAAGTTAATGGCAGTATATTATGCTGCCTCAAATCTGTGGATAACGTAGTATATTGTCATAAAGTAAATGATTATACATTATGCTGAGAAAAAAAAATCTAATTCTCCTATGTGTGTATATGAAAATGTATATTTTGATCCAGGCTAGATTTTGAAAACAAATATTTGGATTTTTTATTCAACTTCATTTTATTGTATGCCGTTATCTCACTCTCTCTCTCTGTCTGTCTCTTTATATATATATATATAACTTTTTATTTATTTATTTTTTTTTTTAATTTTTCTTTTTCTTCTATAATTTCAGTTTTGTTGAGCTTTTTAAAATTACTCGTAACAATATCTCTCGAATTTAATAAATATTATGGAGTAATAAAGTCAATGAATATCATACTATACTGCCATAAAATCAATGGCATATTATGCTGTCACAAAGTTGAAATACTGCCATGAAGTCAATGAAAAATACTATACTGCCATAAAGTCAATGCATTAAATACTATACCGCCATAAAGTCAATGAATTAAATACTATACTGCCATTAAGTCTATTTCCCTATCGTGCGTATAAAAAAAAAGATACATTTCTTCACCTAGGCTAGATTTTGAAATACAAATATGATAAAGTTCATTTGCCTTTTTGTTCAACTTCATTTTATTATAAGCTATTATACATATAGTTTCGAAAGGGCCTGATGGCCGAGTGGCTAGCGCACTGGCTATCGGTACCACAGGTTTTTCGGGTTCGAGTCCCAGCGGTGCCATGGATGTTTGTAGTGGTTCCCTTTAACTGTAGGTTCCTGTCTAATGTGATCGTATAACATTGTGGGGGTAGTGTTACTCGCAGTCCGTAATATATCTTCAAGCTTCATGTGCCCCATGGGTAGTGCTAAACGAGTAACAGCAAAGCAGTCCTTGATTATGGCATAAAAGATGCCTGTCTCTGTATTGTCAGCTGCATTAGAACATTAAAAAATAGTTTCGAAGAAAATTTCTCCATTTTTTATAATTTGTTTTCTGAAGCCTTTTAAAACCATTACGCATTTTTAATCCTTCTTTCATTAACAGCCACCAACATTACTTTTAATTAATTGAATTATTGTATATTAAATTAAATACTTATTGAAACCATTACAGATAAATGCATTTCTACCATATTCTAACATTAAAAAAATGTACATTTTGCAACAAACAACGACCAATAAGCGCAAAAAAAAGTTCTATAAACCCTATATATGTCCTATAGATCCTAAAGGTTATGCCCTATATATAGTAAAAGTAACCATGGGAATTTTATTTTCTTCCTTCTTTGAAGAAAAGTTTAAAATATGTATCCATTTTCTTTCGTGATTTCAAAACCACTCAATATTTATAGGTGCATGGCAATTTTGGTGGAAAACTTTTATAGATTCCATTGCATATCAAGTAATTTGTGCACTGGTATCGATGAGTGTGGAAACAAAACTTTGATGTATACATGTCGGAAAAAAATAGGAAGTTTCAAAATATCTCCCTATACTGAAGAAATATTGGTCTCTGTTATTTTTAGAAGCTAAATTTTCCTTTTATATCTTCTGTGGAATTTTAGAATTCTTATCATTATGATTTATTTATGCTTATGTATTATATCTTCTAACCGTATGATCCAAATGTAGATATTCATGAAACTCATAAATGAATGCGCATATTTTAAAATGCAGCTGAACATAGTATAATTTATGTTTTACCTAACGTGCTGTGAGTACAATCTGTAGTGTTAATTTTTATTCCATTAACATGTGTACACAAAATACACCATTTTATCATTCTGTAGCTGTCATCCTGTTATCGTTGAACGTTATTTAAAAATATTTTCTCACTCTGCTTTATGTATTGAGTTGGCAACGACGTTCACAACGAGAAACAAACCATCTAAGAGAGCTTATATGGAGTTTAGTAAGAAATTTAGAGAAACTGATGCTGTAATTAGAACCTGATGGTCGAGTGACTAGCGCTCGGTGTCCTAGGTTTTGGGTTCGAATCCCGACGGTACTATGAATGTTTGTAGTGGTTCAAAATCCCCTTTAAACTGTAGATCCCGTCTAATATGACTGTAGAGTGTTGGGCATATGACACACATCTCTACCTGGAAAAAAAGAAAACTTTTCGAAATCCGCCAGTAAGCAGGCGGCCTTGGCTGGCCATGGGGCTGTTGTGCCATTGATAATGATGTTGCTGTAATTGGGGACTGATGGCTGAGTGACTATCGCTCTGCACTAGTTGTCACTGGTTTTGGGTTCGAGTCCCGGTTGTGCCATGAATATTTATAGTAGTTGGAATCGACTTTAAACTGTAGGTCAAGGTCTAAGATGATTGTAGAGCGTAAGGCTGACAACTCTATCCGGTAAAAAATGAAACATCTCATGCTCCGGGTTCTGCCAGTATGCACTCTGCTTTGCCCCGCTATGAGCCTGCTGCGCTACTGAAGAAGAAGATGCTGTAATTGAGAGGTGTGGAAGTGGTAGATCAAAGTGGGGAAAAAGATTGCAAAATATCTTGAGGAATCAGATCCAAAAATCCCCGAATGTTTTTCTTAGGTGGTTATTTGGAACATCGCCTTTCGTATGTGTCAATAGTGCCCACAAATCTGAAGAACTTCAGTTTAAGAATCAATTTAAAGCCAATTTAACATTAAATATTTAATGCCATTCTATATAATAAAGTACTTGCAAAATTTCTTGGGGAACCAGATCTAATTTTAGCAATATTTTTCTTGTCGGGTTATTCATAACAAAATACACCATTGAAGAATGCCCAATATGTGATTCAACAGGACATACTACAACAATAATGCAAATAACATCCCAACTATAAATATTGTAAAGCCATTGAAGGCTTTAGGTTGGAATACAAGAGGGGGATAACATGGATAGCTCTCTGGCCTTTGTTAACGGTTGGATGTTTGAATCCATGTTAAACTGTAGGTCACTGTTTAATTAGCCTAAAGTGAGCAAAAAATTATCGTAGAACGATAATCCAAACCCAAACCTAATATATTTATGATTATATTGACTAATTGATTGTAGAATGATTAAATGGTAGTGGTACAAAGGTGTTATACAGCTTACTAAAACATAAATTGTTTGTATAGCAATATATGGTCGGAAGATATGCGTTGAAGAACGAGCACATACCCAAAGGAATTGCTGACAACAGTCCTATCTTGCTATACAGTGCTATCAGTTGGGCACAGTGTTCCAACTGATACCCGTCACTTGATGAGTTTTAGGCTCCTGGCTGGCAACACTGATATTTGTTCCAACTCTGTTTACAACTGTGCTTTCATTTACGAGACTCAAATTGACTTCATCTGAGAATCTCGTTGTTCGAGTAACCATTCCGGCTGCAAGCGTGCGCGATATACCTGGCATCTATTCGCCAATCGCTTCTTAGAGGCTTTCAAGCATGTATTACTGTTGGTGGTCGTAAATGGGAGCAATTATTTTAAACATTGAATCAAAGAAGCATTTTGCAGTGATGTTGTAAATAAACAATGTTTTTCTTTACATGGTCCATTTTGTGCTTTCGTGCTTTTTACTTCCGACCTTCCATTTCTTAGCAAAACATTTTTATAGTACCCGCACTACATCTCAAAGTATATTCCAAGACCGTCACATCAACCTGTATAGATTATTTATTATATTTCATATATTTATAAAATAAATAAACAAATATAGTTCATTAGATTTTTGTAGTTCTTTGCTAAATATTTTATTGACTTTTTGTAAATTCTTGTATTGAACTTTTTTCATTAATGTTCTTATATTGATCAATCTATTTTCCCATCGTATATTATATGTCAATATTACTTCCTTTCATAAGTGTTTTGCTATACGTGTGTGATACATAAAAAGAGATTGATTAATTAAAAAGAAATATGTCGTTAAATAAAAACTCAAAATTCAACATTCTTAATCTTTTATTAATTTTTTTTTTTCGTGACTTATGTTATTTTATTGATAAATTTATTTTTCTCTAGTTTATTGTACAGGAATATTACTTCCTTTCATAATTTTTTTTAGTTATACCTATGTGGTACATTAAGAGATCAATTAATTAAAAGACAACATATTAAATAAAAACTTAAAATTCACCATTCTAACTCTTTTGTTAAATATTGGACAACTCTGAACAAAACAATTCACAAATTCTAGTCTGTCAAATAAAAAAAGTTTCAATACATAATTTTTTTTTCGTTAAATAAAAATTCAAAATTCAACATTCTTAATCTTTAAATTCTTTATTAAATAATATTTCTTTTCAAGCAGGCATCTCTTAATTAAATGCTTGAACAAACTTAATTTCTTTCGGATTCTGAAAAAATATGCAAATTAAATGCAACAATAGCATAATGGGAAAAAAAAAATAAAGTTTATTATGCTTTAAAATATTCGAGTCAAAGAAGGTTTAAAAATTTTAATGCAATTTCTCGAGCCCGTTACCTTCCTTCGGATATGAATGCTTTCCGAAACTATTAGAGAGAAAAGTCATGTTTGATGGATGAAGCTCAGCGTCTAAACGAAGGACGGCTCTTGAATTCAATAGGTTCTCATGCGGATGACGTATGCCGTTGAGTTGGGAAGCAAATTAAATTCGTGCAAAGATTATGTAAAAAAAAATTAATAATTGAAAATAAAAAATACAATATATGGAAGATAATATTTACGAGATTTTTTTTTTTTATTCGTATAGCATTTTTCCTATGATAGGAGCTATAGCATTCCGTTCGCAAGAGAGAGGAATGTATATTCTTTAATAAGTGCATAATAACAAATTGTCACTCAAATTTGATCAAGATCAGTGTCATGGATAAAGATCATTATCATCATCAACAACATCAGTGGCTAACAGCCCCATGGTGGTTCAAAGCCATCTGCCTGCTGGCAGATATCTGGACAGTAGATTTTTTTCTTTTTACAGGCTAGTGTTGTCAGCCTACGCCGAACGCTCTACAGTCACATTAGAAAAGGACCTACGGTTTAACGTGAATTATGAACCACTACAAATATACATGACAGCGATGGGACACGAACCCAAAACCTGTGGTACCGAGCACCAGTCACTCGGCCGTCAGGCTCATTGGCTTACCGATTGTCTGTTCGAACTTTACAGGTACCAATAGGTACAGGTACTTTCACAGGTTTACAGATGGGATGTGTACTATGTCGTGAGTAGTTTCATAATGATTGGTCGTAGAATATGGCCGAGGAAGAGAAAAGATGATAAAGATCATTATCATCATCAATGAGAATTAAAGGCCTGCTGGCATTCTATCCTCTCTTCTTGGCTGATTTTCTTAAAGGCAGGTTTTGGAGAAGGAGAGGAAGAGTGTTCTCTGACGATTTTGAAAGAATTGATGTTAAAGGGATGTGAAGTGATTGAACCGGCAGGATTTTCCTGCTGTTTTCAAAGTGAACCCCTTATAATTTCATGTATCACCCCGATTGATAATTAAGGTCTGCCGCAAACCATGCTATTAGATTCGACGCAGACTGAAGAACTCTGAAAAATCTCCATCCTTGGAGTAAACTGCATTTGTGAATCAAATTTAAATCTTTAATTTTTAATTTCTTTGTAAATAGAGTTCTGTATATATATTGTTTGTGAATAAAACTTTAAGTATTTTCATTAACCTGAACGTGGCCCTTTTCTTGAAGCCGTTATAGGTTTAGTATAGAGACGTTACATTTGGATCACTAATTGTAAAATTGTATTTTTGGGGGAACTTGTTTTTTTTTAAAGTTTCTAATATTGTTCTTTTTTATTTATTCAAAATAAAATAGTAAAATTGCTCATGAAGGACAAAAAAAAAAGTTCAGTTTTATTAATAAATGCGAAAGAAATTGTGATTAAAAGCTAGGAAAAAAATTGAGAAAATAAAAATTTTGCTGCCATATCTGAAGTAGTTTTAATAAAGTGTATTAAGTGTTATTTTTAATGACGTTAAATGACATTTTTGCATGCAAAAATTATAATAAATTTGATGAAGCATTTTAATTTAATTGACCAAAGAGAAATTTGTGGCCAAAAAGATTTTATAAGGGTTTCAAAAAAAAATTTTTTTACATGTTTCACTTAAAATCCCTCTTGAGAGTTTAATTGCTTTTTAAAAAGAAAATTTTAAATACGAATTATTTTATGCCATTGATTTTCATTAAAGGCTTTTAACTAATTAAAAAAAATTATATAAAAAAGTTTAACTAAAATGTATACATAATTTTGAGTTTCTTATGTGCCAATAGTGTCTAGACCAAAGCGTCGGAACGGTCTGTGGTGACTGAGTTAAATAAAAAATTGCGACGAAAAATCTATAAAGCTGTATGCTAGGATATAAAAAGGCATGATTTTGAGTTCAAACTGGAACCCAGCCCAACTCGTGATCCAGAAATAACGTGCACAGTTCGCCGGCTGTGTAAGTTATAGTCGCTGCGTTCAGAAACAAGGAGACTCGAGCTAGAGTGTGTTATGTATAAATATTTCGCACCTATAGCCATCTTGTTTGATGTGATTTTCATGATTTTTCTTTCAAGAAACATGCAAATGAAAGGCAGTTTTCCTTAAAAGTCCTCTACTCATTCATCATAGGTAACGCCACAAATGTTTCTACTCAATCCCCTGTATCTCAAAGAATGTCTTTTTTTCTATATGTGTTTGAAAACATTTAATAAATACTGCAGTGTGAAAGTTGGGCAGCCAGAATGCATTTGGGTGTGGTTCGGTTGAGATACTTGAAGCGCAGGTTGCAGAACTCGCAGCTTTTATTGACATACGCTCAAACATACATATATACAATTAGAGACATACAATAAAGACAGGTAATTATATATTCGTGGATATTCACCACATCTAAGGCCAAAACCCGAAACTCAGCTACCCGCAGGCCGCGAGAAATATACGTCCTCCACGGAGGAAAGTCTGTAAGCGAACTAATGCTGCAGAAAAGAAAAATGATTAATATATTTAACGAATAGAAAATATTTCAGAAAAATAAACTGATTTATGAAAGCTCCTATAACAGATCAACTAACTGATAAATAACAAATATAAGAGGTAAGAATCAAATAGGTTCTAATAAATATGAAAAGAAAAGTGGTCGCGAATTATCACATCTAAGTTTTCCACCATTATCAAAACCTTCACTTCAAATCCGCAAGAAAGTCGTCTGCACGGTTGTCGGTCCTTCATTTCTACCACCCCCTCTCCACATTCTCATGTGCATCGTAAAAACAAACTCCTCTCAAAATTTTACGACCCCTTTCTGTCCCCGTGGGCAGGAAAACCCCATAAAACGGGAAAGGGGTCTCCTGGTTTACGATTTGGTGCGGTGCGACAACTTCGTTCGATTCTTTATCCAACAGAACTTCGCCGAGATTATACGTCCCTGCAAAAGAACGGACTTCCTGAAAAACGAATAATAAAAAAATGTAAGGTTTGGATAAGGTTCAAGAGATGAAATAAACGCAACTGAGTCTCTTAGAAAGAGTTGTATTTGCATTCGGTGAAAATGGAATTAAAGAAACTTTGGGGTGGGAAGAATCGGATCGGAGTTGAAAACGGTTTCGCCCTTTTATGGCGGAATGATTTTGGTTTCTATTAAAGTAGTGTTTCGCTGTTAGTGCCCTGGTGGTTGGGGCTACATATTTCGGGTTGTAGTAGGCGGGGGGCCGTGGATGTTTTTAGTCGTTCAGAATTCACTTTAAACCGTAGGTTCCGCTCTAATATGACTACTACTACACCACATCACTGTGCCTAGAGCTGAGATGCCTCTTTATAGTTTGCCAATTAGGGGTCTGATGGCCGAGTGGCTAGCGCTTTGGAGCTAGGAACCACCGGTTTTCGGATTCGACTCTTGGCAGTGCAACACATGTTTGTAGTGGTTCGGAATCCACATTAAACAGTAGTGGTGGGTCTAATATGACAGTAGAGCGTTTTGCGTAGTGATGACAAGGCTACCCTAAAAAAGAAAAATATCTCCTGTCTTGAAGTCTGCCAGTGCGCAGGCGGCGCTGGCCCTCCATGGGGATGTTACAACATTGAAGTAGAAGGAAAGTTTTATTTAAAAAAATTTATTTAGGGTTAAATTGAGCAAAATCTGTTAAAGCGTGGATGTGTTAACGTATTAAACTGTGAACGAGAATATTACTGGTAAATTCATCATCAATAGCTTTCAGCGGTCTGGTGGTCCTTCGGCTAGAGCTCTGGCCTTCGGTACCACAGGCTTTAGGTTCGAAATCTGACGGAGGCATGGATTTTTGTTTGCAGATCGAAATCCAGATAAATTGTAAATCCAGGTCTAATTAGCTCATAGTGTTCACAGAGCGACTGTAGAGCGACAACCCCATAAATGTCTCTATTTATTATTTCAAAAAAAAAGTTACAAAATAAGAGTTAATAAAAGTTAAAAATGATTAATATATTAAACAAATAGAAAACTTTTCAGACTTATGTAACCTCGTATAACCATTTTTAACTAACTGAGAGATAATAAAGACAAGAGATAAGAATCTAATAGATTCTCATCAATACGGAAGGACAAGTGATCGCGAATTATCACATCCAAGTTTTCCGCCAACATCAAAACCTTCACTTTAAATCCCCAAGTAAGTCGCCCGTACGATTGAGTCCTCTATTTTCTACCACCCCCTCTCCGGATCTCATCTGCATCGTAAAAACAAACTCCTCTCAAATTTTACGACCCCCTTTCTGTCCCCGTGGACAGGAAGACCCCATAAAACGGGAAAGGGGGTCTCCTGGTTTACGATTGGGTGCGGTGCGACAACTTCCTTCGATTCTTTAAGCAACTGAGGTTCACTGAGTGTATACCTCCCTGCAAAAGGACGGACTTCCTGATAAAGGAACAATAAAAAAAAAAAATGTTAGGTTTGTATAAGTTTCAAGAGATGCAATAAATGCAACTGAATCTCTCAGAAAGAGTTGCCTTTGCATTTGGTGCTAAAATGGGATGGAAACTTTGTAATGGGCAGAAATAGTTTTGTTCTTTTATGGCGGAATGATTTCGGTTTCTATTAGAGTAGAGTTTTGCTTTTCGCTCTGGCTTTCGGTGGCACAGGTTTCGGGTTGCAATCCCGGTGGTGCCTTGGATGTTTGTTGTGGTTTAATATGACGACCGGCCTAATACGGCCTCGTTCTAATATGACTACTACTACTATACCACATCACTGTGCCCAGAGCAGAGATGCCGCTTTATAGTTTGGAAATGAATGGTCTGATGGGCGAGTGTCTAGGTCTCTGGCACCGCAGGCTTGAGGTTCGAGTCCTGGCATTGCCCTGGATGTTTGTAATGGTTCGGAATCCACGTTAAACCGTAGGTCCCGGTCTATTATGACTGAAGAGAATTGGGCGTAAGGCTAACAATAGTACCCCGTAATAAGTAAACATCTCTTGTCTGGAACCATGGCCCAGTGAAGAGACCTTGGCCCACCATGGGGTAGTTGCTCCTCTGATGATGATGATTTTCCTACTGTACTTGAAAACCACGAAATATATTTACAGTAAGCTCGCAGAAAAGCCCAACAATCTCATTTTCTGAAAACATTCTCTGCAACACACCTTAGTTTGATTCGAAGAACAACCGTGTGTTTTTCATCTCTCTTTTGCACATTGTAAATTTTCATTGGTACGTGAGTCAGTTACTTATATTATCTTTGGTAGTAAAAAAGCTAAAATATTTCATATATTTAACGAACAGAAATAAAAATTTCAGAAATATAAACTGGTTTATGAAGCCTCATATAACAGTTCAACTAACTAACTGATAGATAACAAAGACCAAAGATAAGAATCATATAGGTTCTCATCAATATGTAAAGTTAAGTGATCGCGAATTATCACATCAAAGTTTTACACCAATATTAAAACCTTCATGAGGTCTCATTATCAAAAGACATTGATTATCTGCTATCAGGTTTGAATGACAAATTGTTCTCCTTAGTACAAAATACTAATTGCATGCACTATAACTATCCACGACAATGCTTGTCTGCTGTCAAATTTGAGGGATGGGTTGTTATTATGTACTTGTTAAAGTATATACATTCCTCTCTCCTTGGAAAGAAATGCCACAACTCTTCTTGCGGAGAAAATTCTACCGTTTCCATCTCTCTATTGCACACCAAGAAGTCTGAATTTCTTTGGTAGATAATCATTTACTTATATCATCTTGGACCAACAATATACGAAGTATGAGTTAAAAAGCAAAGACAATTAATATATTTACCGAACATAAAACGTTTCAGAAAAATAAACTGATTTATGAAACCTCGTATAACAGTTGAACTAACTAAATGACAGATATCAAAGACAAGAGAGAAGAATAAAACAGGTTCTCGTCCATATGGAAAGATAAGCGATCGCAAACTATTATTATTTTTTTGTTCTAATGCCGCTGGTAAACATTTAGGCAGTTGTCTTGGATGCCTTAAGACAAGCGCTGCACCGACGTTATTCACTTAGCACTACACAGGAGTTGCGTGTAGCTTGAAGATAATCTACGGACGAGGAGTAACAATACCTCTGCAACGCTCTACGATCCTGTTAGACCGGGATCTACGGCTTAAAAAGGATTCCGAACCACTACAAACATCCATGGCACCGCCGGGACTCGAACACCAAACTTGTGGTACCGAGTGCCAGATCGCTAGTTACTCAGCCATTCAGACCCCACATTATACAAAGGTAGTAAAAAGCAAAAATGATTAATATATATTTAACGAATAGAAAACAATTTAGAAAATAAATTGATTTATAAATCCTCGTATAACAGTTCAACCAACTAACTGAGAGATAGCAAAGATAAGAGATAAGTATCAAATAGATTCTCGTCAATATGTAAAGATAAGTGATAGTGAATTATCACATCCAAGTTTTCCACCAACATCAAAACCTTCACTTTAAATCCCCAAATAAGTCGCCCGTACGATTGAGTCCTCTATTTCTACCAGCCCCTCTGCGGATTCTCATCTGCATCGTAAAAACAAACTCCTCTCGAAATGTTACGACCCCGTTTCTGTCCCCGTGGACAGGAAAACCCCATAAAACGGGAAAGGGGTCTCCTGGTTTTAGATTTGTTGCGGTGCGACAACTTCATTCGATTCTTTATTCAACAGAGATTCGCAGAGTTTATACCTCCCTGCGTAAGGATGAACTTCCTGGAAAAAGGAATTCAAAAAATGTTAGGTTTGTATAAAGTTCAAGAGATGCAATAAACGCAACTTGAATCTCTTAGAAAGAGTTGCATTTGAATTCTGTGCTAAAATGGAATTAAAGAAACCTTGATTTGGGCAGAATTGGTTCGGAGTTGGAAACGGTTTGGTTCTTTATGGCCGATTGACTTCGGTTTCTATTAAAGTAGAATTTTGCTTTTAGAGCTCTGGCTCTCGGTTAAACAGGTTTCGGGTTGAAGTAGTAGGTGGCGCCATGAATGTTTGTTATGGTTTGTAATCAAGTTTAAACCGTAGGACCAGGTCTAATATATCTACTTCTGCTACGCCACATCATTGCGCCTAGAGCTGAGATGCATCTTTTATAGTTTGAGGATGAGGGGCCTGATGACCGAGTTGTTAGCTCTCTGGCGCTCGGTAACACGGGCTTTAGGGTTCGAGTCCTGGCGGTGCAATGGATGTTTTTAGTGCTTTGGAACCCACTTTAAACCGTAGGTCCCGGTCTAATATGACTACTGCTATCACACCATATCACTATGCCTAGAGCTGAGATGCATCTTTATAGTTTGGGAATGACGGTGGCCTATCGGCCGAGTGGCTAGCGCTCTGGCACTCGGTGCCACAGCAAATTGAAGTAGATGTAGATTTTTCTTTTAAAAAAATATATTTGTTGGTAAATTGAGTAAAATCTGTTGAAGCGTCGGTGTGTTAGCGTTTTATACGGTGTACTAGAATATTAGTAAAATAATCATTAATAGCTTTTAGCAGTCTGATGTTCATTTGGCTAATGCTCTGGCCTTTGGTACCATAGGCTTCAAGCTCGAATCCTGACGGCGGCATGGATGTTTGTTAGTGGTTCGGAATCCACGATAAGCTGTAAGTACGGGTCTAATTAGCTCAAAGTGATCGCAAAATGACTGTAGAGCGACAAACGAAACCTACCCACCAATAAAAAAAAAAAGCAAAAAGGATTAATATATTTAATGAACAGAAAAAGTTTCAGAAAAATAAACTGATTTATGAAACCTCGTATAACAGTTCAACTAACTGACAGATAATAAAGACAAGAAATAAGAATCAAATAGGTTCTCGTCAATATGGAAAGATTAGTTGTGGCAAATTATCACATCCAAATATTCCACCAACATCAAAACCTTCACTTTAAATCCCAAGCAAGTCGCCTGTACTATTGGGTCCTTTCCGCCTCTCCGATTTCTCATGTGCATCGTAAAAACAAACTCCCCTCGAAATGTTACGACCCCCTGTCTGTCCCCGTGGACAGGAAAACCCCATAAAACGCGAAAGGGGGTCTCCTGGTTTACGATTGGGTGCGGTGCGACAACTTCGCTCGATTCTTTATCCAACTGAGGCTTCACAGTATTTATACGTCCATGCAAAAGGATGAACTTCCTGAAAAAGGAATAATAATAAAAAAAAATGTTAGGTTTGGATAAGGTTCAAGATATGCATTAAACGCAACTGGATTTATAAGAAAGAGTTGTATTTGCATTTGATGCAAAATTGAATTAAAGAAACTTTATATTGTGCGGAGTTGGAAATGGTTTAGTTCTTTTATGGCGGATTGATTACAGTTTCTATTAAAGTAGAGTTTTGCTTTTAACACTCAGTGCCACAGGTTATGGGTTCGAGTTCCGGCGGTGCAATGGATGTTTGTTGTGGTTTGGAATCTACTTAAAACCGTAGGTCCCGGTTTAATATGACTACTACTACTACTACACCACGTACTACACACGCCTGAAGCTGAGATGCATCTTCACAGTTTGGAAATGAATGGTCTGATGGCCGAATGGCTATCTCTCTTCCACTCGGTACAACAGGTATTGGTTTCGAGTCCCGCATGTGTCATGGATGTTTGTAGTGGTTCGAAATCCATTTTAGACGGCAGATTGGTCTGGATGCTATTATGATTGTAGAGTATTGAGCATAGGTTTACAATCATACAGCGTAATCTTTTGTCTGAAAACTGCCAAAAGGCTGAAGGCCTTGGCTCTTGGGGTTGTTACGCCACTACTGAGGATGATATTCTTATTGTGCTCAAAAACAAAGAAATAAATACACAGTAAGCAGTGCCTTTATTTATATGAAACTCTCGCAGAAAATCCCCGATCTCTTCTCTGAAAACATTATCTGCAACACACCTTAGGTCGAATCTAAGAACAATCGTGTGTTTTCATCTCTATTTTTCACATCGTGAATTTTCGTTGGTACGTGAGTCAGTAACTTATATCATACTTGGAGTAACAATACACGAAAAGTAGTAAAACAAGTAAAAAATTATTAATACATTTAACGAATAGAAAACGTTTCAGAGAAATAAATTGATTTGTTAAACCTGCAAGTATAACAGTTTAACTAATTGACAAATAACAAGGACAGGATATAAGAATCAAATATGTTCTCGTCAATATTGAAAGATAAATTTTTTAATAGCAATACAAACATTTTTTTCGTTCTAATGCTGCTGGAAAACACTTAGACAGTTGTCTTAGATGCCTTAAGGCAAGCGCTGCACAGAAGTTACTCATTTAGCACTACCCAGGAGGTGCGTGTAGCTTGAAGATAAGCTACGAACGTGGAGTAACAATACCTGCACAACATTCTACGATCCTGTTAGATCGAGACCTAAGGCTTAAAGTGGATTCCGAAGCACTACAAACATCCAAGGCACCGCGGGAACTCGAACCCCAAACAAGATGTACCGAGCGCTAGTCACTCAGCCATTCAGGCCCCACAACATACAAAGGTAATAAAAAAAAGCAAAAATTATTTATATATTTAACGAATTCAGAAAAATAAAATGATATATGGAACTTTGTATAACAGTTCAACTAAAAAAGTGACACATAACAAATATCTTTGTCTTTGTTGGTTCTCATCAATATGGAAAGATTAGTTGTGGCGAATTATCACATCCAAGTTTTCCACCAACATCAAAACCTCCACTTTAAATCCCCGAGTAAGTCGCCTGTAGGATTGGGTCCTCTATTTCTACCACCATCTCTAAAGATTCTCATCTACATCGTAAAACAAACTCCTCTCCAAATTTTACGACCCCCTTTCTGTTCCCGTGACAGGAAAGCCCTATAAAAGGGTAAAGGGGGTCTCCTGGTTTACGATTGCGTGAGTTGAGACAACATCCTTCGATTCTTTATTCAACAGAGTTTCCCAGAATTTATACCTCCCTTTAAAAGATAGGACCCTGAAAAAGAATAAAAAAATGTATAAGGTTCAAGAGATGCAATGCATGTAACTAAATCCTTAGAAAGAGTTGCATTTGCATTTGGTGCTAAAATGGAATTAAAGAAACTTTGGATTGAATAGAATCGGTTCGGAGTTGGAAAGGGTTGTTCTTTTATGGTTGATTGATTGATTGATTTTTTTCTGTTAAGTACAGTTTTCCTTTTAACACTCGGTGCCACAGGTTTGGGGTTCGAGTCCTGACGGTGAAATGTTGCAATTGTAGTGGTTTGGAATCCACTTTAAACCGTAGGTTCCTGTCTAATATGACTACTGCTACTACACAATATTGCATCACTGTGCCTAATTTTGAGATGCCTATTTATAGTTTAAGCGGTTGGTGTGATTCTTTTATGGCAGATTTCAGTTCCTATTAGATTTTAGTTCCTATTAAAGTAGAGTTTTGCTATTAGAGTTCTATCGCTCGTAACCATAGGTTTTGGCTTCAAGTCCTGGCGGTGCCATGGATATTTGTAGTGGTTCGGAAATCCCTTTAAACCGTAGGTCCGGTCTAACAGGATCGTAGAGTGTTGCACAGGTATTGCGTCCATAGCTTATCTTCAAACTACACGCACCTCCTGGGTATTGCTAAGCGAGTAACGTCGGTGCAGCACTTACATTAAGGCATCAAAGACGATTATGTAAATGTTTCTCAGCTGCATTAGAATAAAAAACAGATAACAAAGTCAAGAGATAAGAATCAAATAGGTTCTCATCAATAAGGCAGCATAAGTGGTGGCGAATTATCACATCCAAATATTCCACCAACATCAAAACCTTCACTTCAAATCCCCAAGTAAGTCCCCTGCACGATCGGGTCCTTCATTTCCACCCTCCCTCTCCTGATTCTCATCTGCATCTTAAAAACAAACCCCTCTCGAAATGTTACGACCTCCTTTCTGTCCCCGTGGACAGGAAAACCCCATAAAACGGGAAAGGGGGTCTCCTGGTTTACGGTGCGACAACTTCGCTCGATTCTTTATCCAACTGAGGTTCGCAGAGTTTATACCTCCCTGGAAAAGAACGGACTTCCTGAAAAAGGAATTAAAAAAAAATTTCGGTTTGGATAAGGTTCAAGAGATGCAATAAACGCAACTGAATCCCTTAGAAAGAGTTGCATTTGCATTTGGTGCTAAAATGGAATTAAAAAAATTTTGGATTGGGAAGAATCTGTACGGAGTTGGAAACGATTTCGTTCTTTTATGCCGGAATGATTTCAGTTTTAATTAAAGCAGAATTTTTGTTTTTAGCGCTCTGACTTTCGGTGTCAGAGATTTGGAGTTCGAGTCCCGGCCGTGTCATGGAAGTATGCAGTGGTTCGGAATCCAGATTAAACAGTAGTTGCAGGTCTAATGTGACTGTAGGGCTTATGTCTGTCAACCTTACCCCGTTAAAAAAGAAAAACATCTCCTGTCTTGAAATCTGCCAGTGCGCAGAGGGTCTTTGTCCGTTGTAGGGTTGTTGCACCAACGAAGAAGAAGAATATTACATTTCTGTTTACATGAAATTTGAACTGTAAAATCTTTCCCGCTAAATCTAATAGGCACTGGAACAATTTTAAGTTAAAATTACACTAAAAAGCAAAATTCAAAACTTGTTAAATGGTTGATAGACATATCTATAAATATTGTAATAAAATCTAGGCCTGATCGATTTTAATATGCATAGAGTTCGGCAAACTAAAATCGAGTGTGATGTCAAATGTCAATTTTTTAATTAAACTCTAACAAGTGATGAATACAAACAATCCAAACATCAAAAGTTTCACAAATTAATTGTCATAAAGAAGACTATATTTATTAAAATTGCTTTTTCTCGCTTGATTGCCATATAGAAGAATTTATAGCTATTTAAATGACTTATTCTCTCTTGATTTACTCATAATAAACGAATGTTTGTCTCTTTGCGATTTCAGTATTTTCTAATATTTTCGCGAAAAGTCAAAGATTATTATTGCCAACACATTACTAAAATTTCTGCTTAGATTATTAAAGGTGTATTTCTAATATTTAACTTCGCACAATGCATATTTGAGAATTTGATATGACAAAATATATTACATAAAATAAAAAGATATAAAATAGATAAAATATTTAAAAAATGAATACTTACAAATACTTCTTCATTGGCGCAACAGCCCCATAGCAGGACAAGGCCACCATGGGGCCTTGCCATCTCGCTGGTAGATTTTTGAGACAGGAGATGTTTTTCTTTTTACGGGGAAGGATTGTTAGCCCTGCGCCTAACAGTCATATAACCGGGACCTACGGTGTAAAAGTAGATCCTGAACCATTAAAAACATTTATGGCACCGCTGGGACTGGGACCCATAAACTGTGGCATTAAGAGCCTCGGCGCTAATCACTTGCCCATCAGGCCCTATTTACAAATACTATTAATTAACAAAAAATAATCCTTAATTATATATTTATATGGAATTTAGTAGCATTATTCTTTCCAAACGCAAAATATGTCACTATTAAAATTACACAACTAAACCTACTACACGTTATATTTAAATATCTCTTTCTGATATTGCGTTCGGATATTAATTTTTTTATCAATTCCAAAAGTCAAAAGAAGCGAATTGCTTATTGCAAAATGTAATTTCTTTTGACTAAACTTCG